>JAQIVE010004732.1:0-14051 GCA_034698285.1 Sminthurinus bimaculatus | reverse complement strand
TTTGTTCTTTTACACATTAGTCGCTTGATGCTTTCGTATTAATTATGCTAGTGAGTAGTGATGCTTCATTATTATTAATACCCTTATAATAATATTATGTAATAATTCTGAATCGAAAAACAAGAAACAACATTGTTGATGAGGAAAGTGCTTTCCGTATAACTCCTCATTCAGATTTTTTAAATCATAAAATTGTTATTACCTTCGAATGTTTGTTGATTATTATTATTATTATTGTCTTTCGCATCAGTCTTGTTTTGTTTGCTTGCTTTTTTTTTGTTTTGTAGCTCTGAAATTTTTAGTGAAAGACTATGTATATTATTATGATAATTATACCTACAGTAGTATGTAATGTTATTTTTGTTGCTTGTTGTTTAAAAAATGATGTTATAAATTCTTGCTCATACCAATTAAAATAGGACATAGTAATAAGAATATTATACAACAAGTACATAACGTAGAGTGATAAAATATAAATAATAATTATTATATTATTATTATATCAGTACACTTCTGCCGTTTAATGTACAAGAAGAAATAAGCGCGCTTAATATAAACTAATAATTATTAGCTTTTTTTTTGTAAAAAAATGCCATTTGAAACTATTATTATTATCCACGCAAATAATATCTTATACAAACTTTGAAAAATACACTATCGTTTATGTTACGCATTATGATCTATATTGATTGTAAAATAACAGCAGTTTCAATGTACTATCATCCTGAGAAAAGTAGCTTCTTAGTTTGAGTAAGAATACATGATAATAATTTACAACTCACAACCTGATGGTAATAGTTGTTATTCACACTACTATTATCTTATGTTGTACAGATGCGTATAAAATTATTGTTGCTACTGTAAACTATTATTTAGAAGGAGAAACCTTTTTATGCAGTTTAAAAAACTAGTGAATTTATTTGTTCCAAGAGAAAATTTAAGCTACAATTTATTAATTTTGAGAGAAAGAGATAGTGGACGATATGGTACAGTGTAATATTGTATGTAACTTGTAATATAATATAATATTATCATGTATGAATAAAATACATGTAAAGTATAAGTTATACTCATGATTATAATATACACGAATAAATGCTGACAGTGGAATATTCTGTTGTAAGGTAATAAAAAACAAGAGAAGAGTATGATAATGTATATTATTGTACAATATACAAATAATATTCTGTAAACATATTATTATTATTATTACTTATTAAGTACATAGCGTATTTCAGACACACACACACACACACATACTATATAGATAGTTTGTTGTATAATAATATTATAATATAGTACCATGAGTTACTTTGTCATATGGATTTTCTTTCTTCTATAATAATAAAAATTGTTATTATTACTCGAGAAAGAAAATCTTACACTATACATATTACTATTATTATTATACTATATTGCAATACAATACAACAAATGACTGAAGAAATTAATATTTTACCAAAATGATATACTTATAAATGTTTAGCAGTTAAGTATCCTAAATGTGATTAATAATAATTTTTTGGGCCCGGTTCCCACACTGGGGAATTTAAAAAAGAGGGTGGGATTTTAAAAAGAGAATTTATTGTATTGTATTGCAGATTATTAAATTAACTATTATTATTATTATACGATGACTATAGTGTAAGTAAGTAACTCAAACAAGTATGAAGGAATTATAAGAAAAAATATTATATTACTTCTCGCAGTAATATAATGAGCAATACACACAGGCATGATGAACATGCATATATATTATAATAATAAAACGTATTTCAATATTGTATCATAAGCTTATAATACATACGCGCGCAGTTGTTATGTATGATTAAGGAGACGAATTTAAGTTAGAGAGAGAGAGAGAGAGAGAGAGAGAGAGAAGAAAAAACAAAAAAGAATGAATGGGAAGTGAAACAAAATAATACATATAAGAAACACTCATAATATACATACATACCTTTACAAGTTACAACAAAACAAGATTAGAATATATTCATTCATAATCATAACACAACATAATACGCAGAACAAAAACCAAACTTGTTTACACATAATAATATAATATTAGCAAATTGGAAACGACTAAAACTATTTACTAGAAGTGATCGGCTTATTATATATTTATTGGTTTGCGGATCCCCTTACGAAAGTAATTAGACATATTATTTAAATAATATTGTTTTAGGCATTTCAATGGAAAAAAGTTGATAGAGGTGAGAGAAAGAGAGTTTATTGCAAAGAAACAAATTATGAAATATCTGACATATACAACAAAACACACATGCAGAATACATATTATGATGCTTATACATAATTGCTTTATAGATTGTAGATATTAGATACACTGGACACGCACTACTCACAGCATAATTTCGCTTGTTGCTTCATTTTGCATTACATACTATCTTAGAACTTGGAAGCGTAATAGGAATGGATAGAAACATACAACTTACTTATAACAATAATAATATGTAAAAAAAAGTACTATGTAATGTTTATCTTTGGGAATACATAGGACCTGTAGACACATCTATTTATTTACTAACTACATCATACAACTCACCGACTTCTGACTTTCACTTTCTTTTGAAGAAAGTGTAAGCCTGAGTTAATAATCTTTTTGTCCTAGACACTATACAACATATAAATAGTTTCACATCATGTCTTACTCATTTTAATCCTTTATCATAATAATTATTGAGACCCGAGAATTATTATCAAATTATGAATGACTTTTATTCGTATTGAAATGAAATGTGTATTGTCAAACAAAATAATACTTTTGAGAAAAATTAAAGAGATGGTGCCATTTAAGTTGTTCATTTTGTTATAGTAGGTATATATAGTGGGTACAGTGTATGTACATCTCTTAATTTATGTTATTATTGCGTAAATGATTGTTTTTTTTAAATATGGTCGCATGATATAGGACAATAAAACGAGTCATAAGTCATAACTGATAATATTAATTAAGTATTATTATTATTTCCTTTATACTATACGACTTTTGGTTGAGCGTTATGTCATGATATATTGTGCTTGTTTTTGGGGCACGAGAAAAAGAAAGAAGTACATAAATGTTACATGCTAAAATTATGTATAAGGGGATCATAATAATAATTAATTAATATTATTTTCGTGTGTGCAGTATGCAGCATAGAGTATATAAAGTATGAATGTGTTCATTTTACACTGTTATCTACCTTTAGTTCCATTATTATTATTATTAATACTTCCAACAACATACATAATATGGAAAGTTTAAATGTGATGTAATTGAGCTCCGTTTTTTTTTTGAGACTTTGTGTTCGAGAAATTTCGAATGTGTTTATTATGACTGACTGAATTTTGTTTTTCCTTTTATGGTCTTTATTTTAAATCGTTTACATATTATTGTATTTTTTGATCGATTGTATATTATAATATCATATTGTATAATATAACTGTTGTTTTCTCTTGCATGTACTACAGGTGAAAGCACCCTGTATATGCAACTATATGAATTAGGATTTTGTAATTACATAACAGTTATATTGTACACGATGAAGTTGAGCGATTCTGCAAAACATAACAAATTCAAGAATTTATTTACTTACTGTTAACTAAAATGCAGATCAGGATGAGAATATCAGCTGTCTGTCAACTGTGTAATATAATATTATAATACAATGCTTTTTGTTGATTTTAGCATTAGTTTTTCCAAGAAAACTGCTAAAGCTATAATATGCCTTTCTTTGTATGAACGAATGTCAAAATCAATACCTAGTAGTAACAATGATAATAAGTTTGTGTAACAATGAACGATCGATGCGCTTATCCATTTATTACAATATTTACACACTATAGTAAACTACATAACTTAATAAAACAATAAACACAAACATAATATTGAAGGAGCGCATAAAACATTGTAATATTTAATTTAAAATCGTGTCAAAGCTTCACATTTACCCCGCGGTATTTCTGACTTGCGATTCTGAGGTGTTATTATGTATTTTACGTTTAATTAATTATTGTTATTAGGCGTTTCGTTTTAAAAAGTGTTACATACTTCCAATGTTCCTAAACAGACAGGACGGAGATCCAATGACAGTGTTGTAAAAGTCTCGGTTTCGAGTTCAAAAAAAATTTGTGTGCAAAACATTCACGAAAATCACCGAAAATATTTTACACATAACTTTTTAATGCTTGTATAAATACAAGTAAAAGTGATCAGCGTGTTTTTCTGGATTTTTGTGAATTTTTTAGGCATATTAATTTTTTTGGAACCAAAATTGAGACTTTTACAACACTGGGATATCTAAAATCTCACGAGATTTTAGATATCTGCGTCCTGTCTGGTTCCTAAAGATGCCTGTAATATTACTGTAATACAGGCCTCTTCACATGACCAACATTAGCGTTTTTTTTTTCGAGCGACATTGTTAAGGCACGTTTGCAAAGGTTCGTCTCGCTTTGGAAAATATTGAGTAATTTTTTTCCATGTTATTATTATCATTTATACAGGACCGTCAACGGTCTTCTGTGAATTATATTAGGAATTACCAAATAAACATAACAAGATTTGATGAGGAATCAATTCATCTCCGGAATGCTGCAAACCTTTAGAGAAACAACCTTTTATGAATATCGCTAGGAAAAAATCCCTGCGCCCGGCCTAAATAATTGCCTCCGTATCACTCATCAAATACAAAACATACACACACATACATAAGTAGGTACATAATCGCCATACAGATGTAAACACACTTTCACACAATGACAAAAAAATATGTATGTAGATATGCTATTATATATATATACTACTTGTTAGAAGTTCCCTATACACAACAAATTAAAATTATAGTTTATATTTAAAATGATACTTAATTACTAGAAAATAGTAGTGTCTAACAATGATTTTTATTGGAATTTATAATGTCACTCCCTCTGTTCAAATTGCGTGTATGAAAGTAATTAACTATACTAATTACTGATTACTGTGTACAGTGAGTTTCGATCGCATTTTTATAATATACTTTGCGATTTAGGAAAAGAACAAGTAATGAAAAATTTGTTTCTCTCAAACTCGTTTCACAGAAGAAATATCGAGTAAAAAAGTAAACTATTGCTATACTACCTCCTCTTTGTTAAAAAGCTAACTACCTACATGAATAATGATCAATTAAACTTGTGTTTTGGATTTTTTTTCTTTAGAAAAATGTGTTCAAAATATTTTTTGCTGCTATCATTATTATCTATTATCCTGATTAGTATGTTATACTCCTTTTATCCATTAAAAAATATCATATCATTACCAAGTCTAAATAATAAGTAATAATGCATAGTTATTATTGAATTTTGAAGTACTATAATAATATACCTGATGTTTTGTAACTAAATTTTAGGACTCCTAATACATTATGGTTATAAAAAATGTAGTAGTTTGGTGGTCTTAATATTGTTTACAATGTACATAAAATGGTAGTATCCTGTGCTTGTACTCAATTATTATTAGTACTATGTACTCTCAAAGACAAAAACTAGAAAGTTCACTACAAAAAGCGCCCTAAATTTTAAAAAATACTACTACACTGACTACTAAATACTATTAATAATCAACATCATGATAATATTGTAGCTATTATTATTTTTCAACAATGATGGTAAAAAACTTTTTAAAAATTCGTTCAATTGTAATACCTCTGCTATTTTCTGATACACGTCACTGTCTGATGTCTGGTTACTGATTAAGTTACAAGAATTGATGATATACATTTTAAAATAATGTAAAAAATAAATAATGTTAAACACTTTTGGAGTTTAAACGTACTGGTATGTATGAATTTTGAGAGAGAAAAATAAATGAAAACATAAAAGTAATAACAACTCCTAAACAAGAATGTGTGTCCTTATTTTCGCCTTTCGGGCTTCAATGTGTAATATGCAATATAGATCATAAAAATAGTAAATATTTAACACAAAAACATGACTATAGGTAAATTTACCTACTAACTATTAACTTCGTCGACATACTTACTTACTGCAATTAAATTTAAATGTGCTAATTCACAATTTACAGCCATGACATTGTGAATAATACCGTATGATCGGTAAAGAACTGATGCATTTCAGCATCTGAGAAAAACATGGAAAATTATCAGTTGTTCACCAGTAGTTCAAGTTTGGAAAGAGAAATTTTGCGTTTTGCCCATTAGAGCAAAGGATATCGATGCGACAATCTCTAAATCTAAATCCCTGTAATCCCTGTACTCTGCATTAGAGTAAGTTGTACTCAAAAAGCGTGTGTCTTGCGCTTGTATTATATACATACGTCCCTACTGATGTGTAAAATGAACACACCACAGGTCAAGTATTCTACTTGTATTCTACAGTCACCACTGGCACTGTGCTAAATGCTAAATTCACCTTTCACCATCACCCATCACCTTTAGCTTTGTGCTTTGTGTACTTTGTCCCCTAAGTGACGAATTTTCTATACGTTTATCGCTGACCGCTGCGGTCTGCGGTTTGAAAAAACGAATCGCGGTGTCTACCTGCGACAGTCCAGTCAGTTCCAGCGCAGAGACCGCCGGTCCCTTTTCGGAAGGAACCTCATTGGTTCCTTGAGCATTGCATTTCTGATATTTGAGAGGATATTTTACGAATAAATGGTGTCCTTTTTAATGCCAATTCGAATATTTGCAGCTGTTACCTATTGTTAGTTCTTCTTGTCGACGATGCACGTTAAAATGTAGACCCAATCAAAGACAATCAATGGAGAATTCAAATTCCTCACACAAAGTAGCGGCGGAGAAGGAGCAAGGAGCACCAAATGTAGTTTTTACGAATGCAGAAAGCAGAAAGCCCGAACCAGAAAGAAAGATGAATGCTCAACAGGATCGAGGAGCTGAGATTCCAGAGAAAAGTGTTGCTGCAATGATGAGGACCCGTCGGGAATCGGGGGCTTCTACACGCTACCATGCATTGAAGATGAAAGTAACCACAGTGACAAGGCCCGTGAAGCTCAACATTTGCATTCGCATGTTCAGTCGAATTGCTACACTCTGGGAGTTCTTTATAAGTTTAGTCCTGTTGACTCTCTTTTGGCTCATCACATACTCTGCAGTGTTCGCGTATTATGACTGTGACGTTTGGATGACCTCATTTGTTATTGACTGTATCCTCCTATTCGATACGACCCTCCGCCTTACGATCGAGATATGGCGTCAGTTGACCAAAACCCCGTGTCAAGTCTTCGCTCTCCAGTATTCATTTTGGCAGTTTCTCTTGGATGTCGTTAGCTTAGCTCCCCTGGAAGGAATTCTTGCAATTGTTTGTGGAATAAACTCATTGAGCGTCCTTAATGGAATTTTATACTCTAGATTTAACAGGGTGTTTAGACTCATCCGCTCATATCAATTACTTAGTGAGAACTGCATTCAACTTTTTTAATGTTATTATTCGAATTCAGAATATACCAAAATCACACATGCACACACATTTTTGAGGAAACGTTTATGAATGGCGTTCAAACAATGATAATCTGTTTTTTGCTTGGTCCTTTTCGTTTACAGAAATGATGACAAATGAGTCGCAAGGGCATTCCAGATTGTTGGTTTTGTTCCGATATTTGTATGAATATTCCGTGATAATTCAGTTTTTCGTTTGCTGCATGTATTTAGTGAACGAAGTGGTGAGATATCAATCAAGAATGATTATCGATAATGACGAGGTTTAAAATTATCATTACCTACTTGAACCTATAATCAACAATAAAAAATCATTATTCTTCATCTTCATCAATTAGAGTTTTGTGTTCACAGACGTATTTGGACTGGGCTCTTGGTCGAGGAGCTAGAATAGCAGATGAGCCAGTTCACGCCAACTGGTTGGTACTGCGCCATGACAGTGCCCTATTCTCCAATGAAAAGACGCCACACCATTCAGAGTTATATTTGCTGACCTTGGAATTTATTGTAGCAATTTGTACCACTACTGGCTTTGGAGACGTTTATCCCTTCCACATCTCAGACATGGTTCTCAGGTGCGAAAAAGATATCCCAGTTCTCCATCCCCTGCTCTATGAATACTACATTCTAATCATAATTAGTTGTTGGCATTCATAATATACGGATGATTTGTGTAGAAATTTATGATTCGTAATGGTTGACGTAAGTATATCCACTTTTTTGCATATTCCACTAAATTGGTTCAAGAACTACCTATCCTGAAAGTTTCAAAGCTCTAACTTCATTAAAAGTTAAATTACATGCGTATTTAAGTTTGAATTTATAATGCATAATGTAACTAATGGAGCGCGGGAAACTTTAGAGCGAAATATTTATCTCCGAATCTAGGTATACGTCAACCATTACGATTCACTAATTTCTACACATTTTTTTGTGCCTAGCATAATCGTAATGATCATCGGAGCAGTATTCGTTCAAGGGTCACTCGGCTCGATCCTCACTGAATTTCATTTAGACCGGGATGTTGCTCGTTTTGACCTTTTCTTCCGTTTGAAAGGAATCGAAAAATATCTGGTAAATATTAAAACAAACAAATGATTGTTTCATAAAACTACACAAAATACCTATTTTACAGTATGACATACATATTATGTATGTTGAATATACGGAAAGTAAATGATGTAACGTACTAATGAATGCATATACAAGGTGGAAAATTAACATGTCGGATGATGGTTGAAAAAATGCAGAAGGAAATCAAGGCTCCTCCAATCTATACGTTGAAATTGCAAGAGTACTACCGTAGTCTTTGGAATTACAGAGAAGGCGTCTTTGAAATGAATATATTGGGCTTATCCCTGTCCATGCAGGAAGAACTAATGTACGACATTTGTGAGGAAATGTTTCACACCTCACCACTATTCCACGACTTGGAAAGAACTTTTCTCCAGGTCATTTCGAAAATCTCCAAGGTTAACTTGTACATCCCCGACATGATCCTATGTCAAGAAGGAACGTACAGTACTGACATGCACTATATTATTCAAGGGGTATGTTTATGGTTTATCCAGCATAATAAAGTTTTGTTGTTGTTTCTTTATATAGCTTTGAATATTATGATTTAGGTATGCGTAGTTTGAATACGGAAAAGATGAAAAGCTTTTGTTTTTACAATGTTATATTATTATGTATGACCTAGGAGCTGCGAGTTCGAGGAAAATATGACCCAGCAACGGAAGCTTGTATTTTACGACCCGGTTCAATTGTGGGGGAGGTCAATTTACTCTTTTCATATCCTGCCCTTACAACTATCGAGACGAATAGCGTTTGTCAAATTTTGACTATCAGCAAGTCCGAGTTTGTGCGGATCATGGACAATCATCCAGCTGAATCAGAAATACTGAGACAACGACTGGAGGAAAGAATCATGGCACTAAATAGTAACTACCAAATTGTGGGATATAAGGCAGTCAGTTGGGTTCAACGGAAAGAATCGGCTGAGAACAACAACTCGTGCATTACGCTGAGAGAGTACTGAAGACAAAAATAAGACATCATTCATTCATCTTTCTTCCTTTAATGATTAATACACAAGAAATTTTACCGCTTTAAATAGCATGAATATGTTTTACGTTTGCTTATACTATAGCTCAAAGTACTTTAATGCAAAAGTATACAAGGATATTCCTGACGACTCCAGAGCCAAGTACATTGCCAGTCGTAAATGTATATCGTCATCAAAGGCAAAGGTGAGTAGTGAGTAGTGACCTACAGAATTTTTTATCACTACTTTGCAATTTATGGTGCTAAATAATGCAAAATGGTAACAATATTTTTGCTATCCTTTTCTTTTAATTAGGACCACTATGCTTGCTACAGAACTTGCACTGTGGAAAGCGTCTTTTCTGCCCGTGAACTATGGGTCAAAGGGTGGACCATATTGGTCGGTATACACTATACAACTGCATACATACATAATCACAATTACATTTAAATATAGCATTGTCCAGAAAAAAATTTACGGGGGAAGAAGAAATTGCAGTCAAAGGTGATATTTTTTCAACAGGTGATAACAACAGCGACGATTAACGCCTTTATGGTCCCGTATTGCCGTGCTTTCGACGGTGAAAACAGTCAGCTAATTTACTGTCAAATCCTAAATCGTGGACATTCTACCATTTGGTGCGTGTTCGTATTAGATTTGATAGTGGAATTATACGTTGCCACTCCGTCCACCGGCCTGTACTTTAGATTCAAAGATGGGCTATCTGTGAGGTCAGTTTTATTCTTGTCAAAATTCATGAAATAAAAAAACAAACAATATTGATTGATCAAATTTAAGTAATTTTGATGTGATGTTTGCAGCGTTTTCAAAGGTATCTTTTGGATCGACGCCTTTGCATGCACTCCTGACATAGTCATTGAACTGGTTGGAGGGTTCATCCCCTCCGTGTACAACACCGTAAACAAGAATTATCTCCCCAAGTTTATTCGCAGTGTTTGTAAAGCATTCAAAGTACACATAAATACACAATATAATTTTACATACTTAAATGCAGAAACATAAAAATAATACACAAGACACCGATATAAGATTACCTACCATCAATATTTTTGGAATTTTATAAGTACTCACAAACTTGTTGACGATTTGCTACATTATACCTTATTTAGATTTTGCGTTTTCTACGGCACTTGGACAATGTATTTCCACTAAATACTTTCCTAGCCCGTCTACTCAGGTCGGTTATTTTCCTTCTCTATGGAGTGCATTTCATAGCCTGCGTATTTTTCACCTTTGTCTGCCATAAAGGGTGAGTTTTTTGCATTTCATTGGTCTATATGAATATTTACATAAATACTAGCCTATCGACATTTAGAATGGGGAATCAAAATGTAAAACTGGGAACCATTAATATTTACACGGTGTTGTGTAAATACAATGTTAATTAAATATCTCCCCGTCATGTTACATAATATGAGGCAATGAAATATTTTATATTATTTTGTCAATATTGTTATACAGTGTTGGTAATGAATGTTCATCGGACTCCTGGTTAAATACTTATTACATTCGTACGGAATATCCTCATCTCAAAAAGGCTCTCCATGAAGGTATTTTTATATTTTCTTGTTTTGCGCTGCGCTAGAATGGCCAACTGAAAAAATGACTAACCCATCGATAAAAAATTTCTACCTACAGATGTTTTAGCCAAAAAGATGCCATTTCTTTGCTCGCTTTTTTTCGCTTCTGCAATCCTTACTTCTGCCGGCTATGGAGACTTTGCTCCGCAAAAAAAGTATGCACGTATCATTTTTTTATCAATGTCAATAGTACAACTTTGTGAGAATGGACGAATTTCATTATGTATGTATTTGTTTTTAAAATTTTGTAGGGTTGAAATACTTGTCTCCACAATTTTCATGGTTCTTGGAATTTTTTTGTTCACCTTCATCATGGCTGGGCTCACGTCGGCTTTGAGCTGTGGAGTTCGACCGAAATTGGTGTTTCATCAAAAGTTGTTGGCCATTCGAAAATTCATGGAACATCACCATTTGACGGAGATTACACAAAACCAAGTGTGTCAAATGATTTACAATATAAAATATTATATACGTGAATTGCGTGCACGCAATTTATAAATAAGGAGATGAACACTATTCATTAGGTACAGAAATAAGGGAAACTTGTAACTTAAATGATAATGATATAAAGGTAATTGAGCACTACGTTCTGCAAAATCAAAATATGGATGGCATTCTTCTCCCATCAAATACTTCTCACCTGCTCTACGATGCTCCAAAGTTCATGGCTGAGAACACACTATTGTGGGAAGTAGAAGTTCTTCTCGAAGGCGTTCCATTATTCACAGTAAATCAATCAGTTTTATATACTCGTTTTAGTTTTCAAGCTAATGGTACCAAGGGGCGATTATTTTTATTTGAAGTTTTTTTATTGAGCCGTACCATATATATAAAATGGAGATGACCGTAATATGTACAATGTACATGTACTCGTATATTTTTTATTTTTTACAGAAATGTGAGACGAAAATACTCACGAGAATAGCCCGGTCCATGAAACGTTTTGTTATTCCCCCAAACCTTACGTACGTTGAAAGAGGGGAAGTTCGCCGTCAAATGAGCGTCATTGCCAAGGGATCGGTTTCTTTGCTAACGGTTGACGCGGAAGAAAAGGGCATTCTGGAGACGACTGGACACTTTGGAATTCGAGACCTACTCTTTGGAGAACCCCAGGGACTCAAAATCATGACGCTTTGTTTTGAGATTACCGGATGGGTGCTCTCCATGGCATTGTTGAAGAATATCTCGTGACAACCAGCACACGCAGTGAAGGAATAAGTTCAATCCACCTCCAAAGTTCGGTGACTCGCTCCGCAAAATTATTAGGGTGACTCCAATGCTAATTAGACAGCAGAGGGCGCACAGAAATAACCAGACGGAGAGGTCAAAGGGCGAGAAATAAATTTCAAAGGACGTTTTAACCGGTCGAGCTTGATTTGACGTGATGAGTTTAATTCCAACCGACGTACCGGTCAAAAAATGGTCCCGTGGAAATTGAAGGTCTTGATCATTAGCGAGGCCAAAAACCCTGGAAATGTGGCTTTCGGCCACCGTTAGACTGTTTGTGATGTTGAGGCCTCTTGAAAGAAAGAGGCCTACGGTCACAAGCACCGTGGCCGATCGTCTCGCAAGGCCCTCGTCTTCAGAAAATGTTTGATCCCGGCAAACGTCGAATAGTCCATTTTTGATGCTGCTTTAGAATTGGGGCCGAAATGCCACAGTTTGTTAGTCGCAATATCAATGAGAAGAAAGTAGCGCCAGGTCCATCCCACTTTGTGACCTTGACCGGTCAACTGTACGTAGACCTCGATTATTGATCGCAGAGTAGAGTTTGAATTGCCACCTTTTTTTGGGTAACCTTTACCGGTTATTTTTTGGAGCTCTATAACTATTGTTCAGGTTTCTTTCTCTTCAGTATAGGTAAACTTGACCTCTTCCGATTTCTCGGTGCGCAGGCAGTGTCGACAAATGACCCAAATACCTTCAACTGGTATAAAAATCCCAAATTTTAGTGGCATCTTTAATGCTTTAATGCTTTGCATTTCAGTTTACTTGAAAAATTGGTCAAATTCTGGGAATCTACCTTGTGGTACCTCAGTATCTGGTTGATGGTACCAAACGACAACAAATGGTACAATAAAGGCCCGAAAAACTTCACGTTGCTTGTCAGAGAAATCAAACGAGCTCGTAAGAAAATCATAACCACGACTAAAAAAGGATTTTTGAAACTCGGTTTTCAAAATGCCGCGGTCACGTCCTTTTTTAAAAAATAGGAGAAAATCAGGGAAAATGTATTCCCTTTTAAACTTAATTGTTTCAAGGTACATGAGCTCTAGAAGTTTCTCTGCTTGCCCCGTCGGCACCACGTTTTTTGGCGTACGGACAATGACGATGAAGCATTTGAGAAACTTTAACAAAAACAAATTCGGGGCACCTGCCGTCGAAGAATTTTCGACACCAGTCAAAACTACAGTTCGGGGACCCGGAAATTCGTCCAGCGTTTTTTGTAAGTTTGGTTCCTCCTTCCAGTTTAAGACCGACGATTTGTTGAATGCGTCAAAATCGATGTGTCGAATAAAACAAGGATGAGGCACCCCAAACTTTGGTAGTAAGTTGGTATCAAATCCAGCAAATTTTAAATTTAGGGCCTTTAAAACGCGGGCAAAATAAAGTCCAACTAAAACCAGAATTAACAGCTTCATCATTGTGCCAGAGTTTGGAGTCAAATGAAATGTCACAACTTTTTGAAGAAAGAAAAAAACAAGGTGTGTATGTAAAAATTCCTTTGTAACCGCAGTTGGCGTTTTAAATTGATTGGGTTTTCAAACTCAAGCATTGTCGAGAAAAAACTTGAATTTTATTCAACATACAATAAATTTTAATAAAATTCAGCACTAAATTGTTTATGTAATTTAACTGTTTTCTTGTTCCACTCTTATTTTTTAACTCAAATTGACAGATGTACGTAACATGAGCCTTTTCATGCCACTTCAAAACAACTGGCTAACCACACAA
>JAQIVE010004731.1:0-14051 GCA_034698285.1 Sminthurinus bimaculatus | reverse complement strand
CTTGGACAGAAATATAATTCCTTCCCTATAGCATACCTAATATAAAACAGCCTTTCAGATTTTTACATTTTACTTCATAGCGCCTTTTTACTTGGAATTATTTGCCATAAATATAAGTACATATTATGTCAATACAGCGTGCCCTTTACATCAAACAGGGTTACTGTGTACTCATACATACTTATGTTTGTGTGCAGGTACCTTTTGACACTGACCCCGTCCCTTTTCAGCCCTTTCGCGTAGATACCACATAGCATTAACTTGTAAGCTGGTAGTTGGTACATATTTACAAGCTAGGGAAGAAAAATAAAAGGAAGGGCAGAGTGAAACTGATAATAATATGTAAATCACCTATTTACTTACATATAAGTACTTAAGCCCTATCTCTTCCCTTCTTTCCAGGTACCTTGTACACTGTACACATTCTATGTAAAAAAAGGCTACACCACAAGCATTGTAAAGTTGAGCCTTTTGTGCTCAAAAATTTAATGTGCATTTGGGACTTGGACGACAGTTATATCTCAGCTGTAATAAGTAAATAAGTATTTACAAAGCAACAAATTGCTAGAATAGTTAACATAATTCATCTTTTGTATATAATTATATAGTAAATAGTGAGAAAGCTCAAGTAGTATCAGAGTATTATAATAGTTATAAGCATGCTTCATTTTATTTTAATGCTCCTTCGAATCAACTCAACTTTTAAGCTGGCTCTCAGTCTGTCCACACAGTGTCGTTATAGCTTCCTATAATATTTAGTATAGTTACATACACAGTTTCACGTGCGATACAAGTGTAAATTGCTCGAGTTTTCTTTCGACCAATATTATTGTTGCATTTTTTGTGATCAAGTGTGAGTTTGCACTGTTGTCAACTAATTTAAATATCCACTGTTTGAAAATGGACCCTCTCCCAAGTCCCGGTCGAATGAGCTGGAGAATGCGGAGGGGCAGCACTTTGACTTCAACGTTGAATCGTAATCATATTTTAGTCAGTGGAAAAATTCCGAATGGCAGTGTAAATGGAGATTTTTCCCCAGTTCCAGAGCAGGGTCAGGATATTGACCCTAATAGTAGAAGTTCCTATGCAACCTTGAGTGGTCGTCGTCGCTATATGCGCAAGAGTTTTCAAGGTCCTGCGTCCATTGACATGGACGTTGATGTTAATGCCAATGCCAAGATGGAGGGAGCAATGGAAGAAACAAAGGCCGTAAAACCTGTAAAGCCCGTACTGAGCTCAATAATGACCCGGCGTAAAAGATGTCAGCTTATTGAGGAAAATAGCAAGCCAAAGCCCTGCTCCGTCCTCATCGAACCTCTGCAAACGGATGTCATTGAGCCTATTCTCCTTAGAAAATTTATCAATGCTCAAAATGTAAGATTTTTTCCTTACTTACTTGAAAATATTTTTTTTGGTCTATTTCCAGCTTTTTTATAATGCGCTAATAACAAAATTAAATAATATATTTTTCGCAGCTATTTAATTACTGCTCAAACGACGATTCCGGTGGCTGGCGTCTAGATCAGGATTTTTGGACAAAGGAGTCAAATTCAGATTCTCCAGGGGAAAACTCGACAAACTATTACATTCAACTCCATGACGACCGAATCATAGAGTTGGGAGCTCCAGTAACATTTTATGAGCAGAAACAACGGGACACTGACGACATTGACCTTGACTTTGACTTTGACCTTGAGCAAGATTTAGACTTGGACTCGAACTCGAACTTAAACTCAAGTCCATTGATAGAGTCTCATGAGTCAAGGCCATTATTAAGGAGGAAAAATATTAAGGTCATCAAATCAAAAATAATTCACTCGACTAATCCTTCGGTTGCCCTGGAGATGAGGGACGTGAATCCCTTCACTCGTGACCTTCAGGACCTATTGGCCTTCACCAAGGACTACATCACCCGATTTTCTTTTGGTCGTCGACTTTTCAGTCATCGGCTGATCCGTGAAAACATTTTCCTCGACTTGATCTCAAATTCTCTTCCCAACCTAAAGTATCTCGCTGTTTCGACCGATATGCTCGACTCCTGGGACGACTCCTCTACTTGCTCAAAGTTTCCCTCTTCAATTTTGAGCCAGCTTGAAACAGTTCGATTTCAAAATCACAATAAAAACAAAAGCAAAAGTAAAAAGTCCTTCACATCAACCTTTATTCTGGGGATTCTTCGTGTTGCTCCGAATCTCAGGAAAATCTACGGCCTTCCAGCTCAACATGTTCAAACGGTAGAGAAAAATGGGAATAGTCCAGCAATAATAAAATCCATCTCTGGACTTTACACCGACCACGGCAACAAGGTCAATGCCAAGGTCAGGGGTCAGAACAATGATGACGAGGGTGATATGACTAATGATACTAATTTTGATGCAGAATCGTCATTACCTTCTCCCTTTTTTGAAACTATGAGGGCATTATCAAGGATGAAACAACTACGTCTAGAAATCCTTGACTTGAGGGGTCTTTCAAACTCTACTGAAGAAGAAGAGCGAGCCTTTGAAAATTCGAGTGGAGGGAAAACCCTCACCAGCATTTACATGGACCTTCTTCTCCAGTCAAATTTTGGTTGTGGTCACCTGGTCAAACTAAAAATACGGCCGTTGGGGTCAAAACTGGTGAATGTCCGCTGTCCTGCTCTGGAGACGCTGACCCACCTGCACCTAACGTTTGAGGGTCAAGGGGATGACCTTGGGACCAAGATTTTTCCTGCTGGATGGGACCTCGATAGAATCTTTACAAACTTGACCTTTGTCGAAATAAAGTTTGATTGGAGAAACGCCACGCCCGGGGTCATGACAAAGGCCATGTACCGACAAAATATTATCAGTCTCTTCCCCGGGGAAGGGAATGTTTCTTCTTCTTTTGCCCCCTCAATTTTCCACAATGTCCGCCATCTCCAGCTGACCAACACCTTGATGACCGGGCAGCTGTTGAAACTCTCCCTCATTTTCCGCAACATTAGTCATCTTACATTTAAATCCTCGCCAAAGGTGCTCAAGCGCAGACTTCCCCTCATTTTTAGCTATTGGCCCAAACTAAAGAGCCTTCACATTCAGATTGACCTTGCCGATAGACATTGGTGCCTTGATTCAGCTTTTTTGGGAATTTCGGACGCCTCCTTAAAACGATTGGAGCAGCAGGGTTATCCCCCGTTGGGGGAGCTACAAGAAGGTCAAGTTCGAGTCAACCCGTCCATTTGTCAGCTTTTAGGTACATACATATATTTCAATTTATTGTTGCATTTAAAAGTTGATTTATTAATTTATTATTTTATCAAAAGTAACTAAATGGCGAATTTTTTTAATGATTTTGAACATTTTTTTTATTTATTTAACAGAGTTGGAGAATTTAAAGATTTCCTTCTACCATTTTGGATCCATTTTTGGTGACACATTTTTAAATGCTAACGTGGAGCCTTTACTAACTTACTCTTTGGCGGTCTATGGAGCATCTAAGGAGATCTTGCCGAATCTGGAGGTTCGAATCGGCTTTGATGACAGTTGTAACACCGAAGAAATTAATAGTGAGTGGTTGTAATAATTAAAATTAAAATTACGCGCCTGATTTTTCATGCAATGTATTGTTGACTTTTTTTAACAAAAATTGTTTTATTCTCCTTTTTAGGTGTTCTGACCATGCTAAAACCATTAGCTAATCATGTGACTATCGAGACCTAGATATGTTTTGACTTTTAATAAAGGACAACAACTTTTTATTGAAATTCCCGTGCACACTGGAACAAAACCAATGGCAGGCCCTCTTTGTAAAGGATATCTAACTAGTACCAATTTTTGAAAATATAACGATTTGCTAAGGTCTACATTGAAACTAATCAAAATTAATATTATGTTGTGCAGTATACAGTAAGTATATTTACAGTATGCTCTGAATTATATTAATTTTGGTTCGTACAACTAATATGCAAGTAAACTGACAATGAGAAAAAGAATAAAATAAAAATTGACTTTATTAAGTTATCCAACATTCAAGCGTTTTAGATTTTAATATTATTATACAATACAATAGTATGCAGTATGTAGCAACAGTGTTTCGTCTCCTCGATTGTATTCTGGTTCTGACTCCTGGCGCCATCAACAATGCTGAAAATAAGCAAGAAAATCATTATAGTTTCATAAAGAAGTACATATTATGTACTTATTGTCGCTTATTTTTACACTGAACAATTCAAATTTTGTATTCAATTAAGCATTCAAAGCGATCTGAAATATCTATGATTTGACAGGAAAGGTAAGAAAATGCTCTAGCTTTCAAAACAACGTGAGTAAATAATTTGCTCATCATATCACCACCGTAAAATTTTAATCGAACAACATATTTACATACCTCGCTCACGTCTTCCTGCGCACACCTGTCACAACCGAAATAAAAAAAATCCATTAGTCCCAAACATACTTAAAAAATTAACTAAAAAGAGGGTGTTCAATGTAACCCTAGAGAAAACATCTCGTCAAATAATCTCATGAGGTTTTGCAAGATTTGGACCCCAATTTTGTCGAATCTCATCAAATTTTTACGAATCTTAATTAAATTTTAATTCAAGGGTCATATACATTATACTATCTATTTAAAGCTTAATTTTGTTTTTAAAAAGAGGCTACAATTACTTGACAAAGTTGCCGTACTCCTTGCACTCGGGGTCACCCTTTCCGGTAATTATTGCCTCTGGAGAAACAAAGTAAAAAATAGTATCATGACAGTGTTAGTTTGTTTACGCAATCATCTATGTAGGTAAATACTGCCACTCTTGTTCTTTTTCAACAGAATAAAGCTTCTGGTTTTATTACCATATTTGTCGATGCACCTCTTTCCCACCGTATACACGATTGGGTAATAAAATTCCGGGATTTGCTCACTGACGAATACACCAAAGGTTGCATTTGAAAAATCACCACGCTCGTCAATCTATAATATATTTTCCAAACAATAACCAAGCCAAGGCAAATAACTTGCAAAATTCTTGACTGTGTAATTAAATGTTAATGAAGGAACAAAAAGAATGAATAATAAATATTAAGGCTGAGTGAAAAATAGAATTACCATTTTTGTTTTGAACATTCCACACTTGATGGCGCACTAGATACATAAAACGATGATGTGTGATTATGATGTGCATATTTAAAAATAACGTATATAAATTGAGTAAAAACATGAATTATTGTACAGTTGATGTGTAAAAACGAAATGGCAATTAAGTTTATGTGTACTTACATCAAAATATTTATTGTACCCATCCTTCTCTGGGTGATCAGCCTTGAGCTCTTTAATGCAGCCACTGAGCACTTTCATGAGTCGCTTGGCGAGAACCATCACAAATTTTCGGCAGTTGGACCTCGTAATTGGCGCCAAACTACCTGGGATGTGTGACGAAGCCGTAGTTGCTACTGCTACTGGAGCGGATTTGGCTTCGGCCTCGGATTTGGCCTAAAAGTAAGGCTAAACTTGTTATTATCATTTTATACTTAAATACTTCCCCCAGTTTTTTTCAGGGCAATCATTTTGCACTTGATCATCAAACTCACCGCATCCGCTTCATCCAGACAGTAAAAACTGAGGACCAGGAAAATTGTCCAGGCAAATGTCCAGAGCTTGGGTCGACTCGAATCCTTAGACATGTCACTGGTGGGCTATGAATTTTAAAACTTGTCTCTTGAAAACTTGATGAACGTACGTCTGCATACTATTTTGCGATGGATCCACGATTGCGAATCCCGCAGCAGCAAACAACAGCATTCACAGTTGACAGGTGACTTTTGCACCAACTTGGTGGCTCATGATGAATGATTGAATGAGGTGTACATAGCTAAATGAAAAAATTAAAGGCTGGGACAAGCATGCATCAAAATAAAGAGGAAAAACAATTAAACGGCCCGTATGTACATAAATCATAATATTTTTACCATTTAAACTGTCCCGTCGGTTGCAGCGCACTTTGTTTGTTATTTTGTCCCATTGCTTCAAAAACTCCATTCATTTTTTTAGTTTTCCCACAAACTCTAATTAACTCGTAAATACAAAGTTCTGGGCCAAAACTATAGAATATATACTATTATGCATTCACGATCCAACTAATCTATTGTACACTAGACAAAAGAGTTCCAACTTTAAATTAAAATTTGATGGACGTTAATCACTGCTTCCGTGACGAATGAGTGACACGTCTAAAACAGCGACAGCGGTTGACATCCCTTTCAATAGAAATCCCGTCGCCGATCATTAAAACGTTCTATTCATGAAAAAAAATGTGTTCCTTGTCTCATGCATCGAACACCCACATTAAAACGTTGACGTTATTATTGTGCATGCACCATTCATAAATTTTCAGAAATATTATTGAAGCAACGGGGCTGTCTCGTGTAATTAAAAATGCACAATACCATAATATAATGAAAAAAAAATTCATCGTCTTAATTTTTGTAAATTGCAAGTAAATAATGAATAATTTAGATTCTCAAATGTGTTCAAAACTTAAAAAAAACTGGACTCTCAACTAAAAATTAGTTAGAAATTTATAACAAAACGAATATTGACCATGCGGCGGAAAATTTTTTTATTCACTTACATATTTTCTCACAGAAATTCAAAATACGGCATTTGGCATGTAAAAATATTGTACGTATTTAAGGTTAAAGAATCATTGTACATTGGAAGCTTATAATATATTGCAGATACGAAAAAGTTTTCCAGAAAATGGCAAGTATAGAATTTCATGGTGCATTTTTAGGTTTAGGACGAGTCTTCTGAATAAAAGTCGCTCGCGCTCTGGAGACCGGAGATAAGTTGCGAGAGAATTTGGGGAAACTGGCCGTTCTGGTTCTGGTTTTGGTTCTGATTCGGATTCGGATTCGGATTCGGTTTACGGCCGGATTGTCCCCCGGGTACTTTGTTGTTGGATATAGAGCCAGGTTTTCCGGATCCTTTGCACACACACCGGTTTCCACAGCAACCACCCACATTGATATACTCGGTCCCTTGTGGACAGTCCTCGGGGCAGATGACCACAAAGGAGCACTTTATTTTGTCACAGTTTCCAGGCTTCTTTGCTGAAATAGTTGAAATATGGATTTCTTTAGATAGCCACGATAATAAGATAAAAGTTGAAAAAAATAGAAATACAGAAATTATATTATGTACAAAAAATTTCTTGCTCTTGTCGAACCTCGTTTGATCCGTCTTGCGGATAAAGAATCTCCTGTATCTACCAAGGAAATTAGGAGGAGAGCAAAGACGATTGAAGGCACTGAAAAGAATTTCATGGTTTCTGTACGAAGTGAAATTGAGCTGGATTGAACGGCGGCAAGATGTTGACGGTGAATGTATTTAGATACAAATGACAAAGAAAAAATCCAAGGGGTGAAGCTAAAATTGAAATAGATTTTCCTATTGTATATTGTTTGCACAAGTTCTTTCAACTTTACCTTTACCTTTGCATGGATGACAGGAGCCAAAATTATACAGTGCTCTCATAATACTAGTTAATTGTATGTAGTGCTTAATGTTAAACAGCTGAATCTATCTTTTGACACGACTACTCAATCACACTGTCGATTGCACAATCGTGTATGTTAAAGTTGTATGTATGTTGTTATGCAGTATGCACATTATCATGGTCGTGTGCTATGATCTATGATGATGATAAAATTTTGAAACAAATAAAGAGAATAAAAATGCAGACTCTTTTTATTCACAATCAAAGATTGGATAAAAGATGACCGTCCTTAAATCTTGTAAAGTTATTAGGCCTTTGTCCCAAAACACGATTCTTACGAGTACTAATGGTAATATTTGCGTTGTTATTGCTGAAAGATGACTTTTGATGTTTGGCTCTCCTTTTAATGCGTTTCAACGTATCTCTCTTCTTCCGCCCGCCACAGAAGCCAAAGGGCGAACAATGCGTCCCTTCGGGACATTGATACCAGGGTCCGCCATCGCAACACGTCCCGTCGTTGTCTGAACAGTCCTGGCAACCATTTCGAAGCTTGCAGGCTCCCTCCTAAACAAAATTAAATAGAAAATAAAAACAGCTTTTCTTGGATCCAAAATTATAATTTCAAACTGGATCATTATGAATTATGATTTTATTACTGTTGAATCCATGACGACTGAAAGAATGATGAAAAGTACAAAGAGAAGTTGCCAAGACGCTGAAAAAACTACCGACGACTTCATACTCTCCACAAATAATAATTTAAAAAATGATAGGGTTTGAACGATTAATAATCACGGCAATGCAGCAGAACTTGAAGAATCACAATGATCGAAGCAAAATCACACTTTGGAGCAAAATCCCACCATTATAATAAAAGCTGTAATAATTTACAATGTATTTAAATCTGTTTGGTTCAAAAAACAAAGCAAAAATAATCCAGCACTAGTTTACTTATACGCACAATCTACACTGCCATTTTCTCCAAACTCGATGCTGGATGCTGGACTCAAGTGGTTCGAAAGGATCACTGGAAAGTATTTTTGATTGGGCTAAAAGTTGAGACAATAATATTTCTTTGTGCTCTAGCTTCCGGGAAGTTGCGCAAAGATTTATTATTTTTGATATCATTGGTCCATACTTATATACATACATACCTCATCTTTTGCATCTTATGGCTGAGGCATACGATTAGATCTTCCAAGTTGTTTATGTTTCCTATTCCTATAGTAGTTTAGGCTATTTTTGCACAAAGCTTGTTTATTTCCATGATGGCTACTGACATTGCTGTATGCCGTAAATTTTTGCACTGTACTTTGATGGATGTCCTTCCAGTAAAAATGCTTTACATACATACCTAACTAATACCATCGAGATCGAGACAAACTAAGGAAATGCAATTTCCTCTGATGCAATATGTATGTAACAGCAGCATAATATGATAATAAAAACAGTGGAATGAGAAGATATTACATAAATACACACATAAACACACTCAGTTTTAATGACCGTCAAACAGCTCACACCAATTCTTGAGAATCATTAAGTAAGTATGTACAATGTACTCCTTAAATGCATACAATCATAACTTTTATCTTTTATACTGTTCTACATAGTACATAATATATTATGTACATGTATGTAACCAGCAAGAATCACAAAAACATAACTCGTCAGTAGTTTATATCATACATATAACATACAATACATAATTGTACAAAACACATTATAATTATAACATATAACATACATGATATTTAGTTCAGTTCAACTCGGAGAGTGGCAATTTCCACATTTTGTCTCCCCATGGACTACTCACATAGGCAAAATGCTTGGCGGGTGTAAACTGACTGATTTTGAATACCTAAAATCACCGTTAGGACATAAATAATTAGATGGAACACAAATACCAGTAATTAAGAGTAAAGATGTTATAAAAATAAAAAGATTCTTGCCAGACAGCACATATGTGTATACTGTATACCTTCCCATTCGTACTCTGGAAGCTCCGAACCAGTTCTCCCTTTTCACTAACCTCCAGCACCAGACCATCAATGGGCATCGCGTCAAAAATCCAGTGGGCTTGAATCACCTGCAATTTCCATGGCAAAATAAATTCACATTTTTACCATTTAGTCCAAAATTAAAAAAACGTTTCAGTTGTACATCGACTAATGGACAAAAGGTCAAACCTCGGTCACAAATTCAGGCAAGAATGGCGAGAGCCTCGTAAGTAGGAAAGATCTTGTTCGCAAGAGAAATTTCCGAAGTAGGGGAAGTGGACCAAGAAAGTCCGGCTAAAGTTTGGGAGCAGATAAACAAAGAGATTTTACAAGCTGTCGCTAATTAAAACTTAAAGCTCAACAATAGTTCAAAACACACATTGTTTAAGAACTGTCATCGTTTTATACAGCTATGACACATGACACATACGATAAGGCGTCGGCTGCATACAAGGCTGACGTAAATGGCTCCCTTGCCACTCCGTCGAAGATTATCCGGAAGACCGGGTAGCCCATCAATAAATACGTCCCGGGTTCCTTTCTTCTCCCCTTTTAAATAATACCTGTACAATTCGTTTAAATACCACATTAAAATGATTGAACTGTTTAAATAAAAAATTCTAAAACTTAAGTTATTGATGGTATACATAATTTACCTGAGGATTCGAGCAGCCCGTATCTCCGC
This sequence comes from Sminthurinus bimaculatus, assembly GCA_034698285.1. NCBI lineage: Eukaryota > Metazoa > Arthropoda > Collembola > Symphypleona > Katiannidae > Sminthurinus > Sminthurinus bimaculatus. The sequence continues at coordinate 3,913 of JAQIVE010004731.1, read as the reverse complement.
TACGAGAACAAAGTCCTGTTTTTCCGACAGAGTGACCCCATTAGCCACGCTAACGTTATCCATAAGAACGGTGTTCTCCTTGGTCTTGGGATCGAATCGGAGGAGTCGTCCAGCCTCCTCATTTCCCAGCAAAATCTCCACAAAGTCCTTGCTTTCCCGGGCTATCGGATGACTCCAGTAGACTGACCCATCCTCAGCTACGTCCAGGTCATTGGCAAAATCCGGTCGCTGACCCTCCACAAGCTTGTCGACAGAGAAAAGCTCCTCCGTTTTTCCTTTCGTAAACCCAAAACAAAACAAATTTTTTTGGCACTACATAAAGTAAAATTTTATCTACAAGCAATTTGTATGGCTGGAAAATTGGGGAAATTTGTTAAGCAGATTAGCCTTTGTTTTTATTTCATACCTGTTGCTGGATCGACTTTCATCACGCCATTAATCAAGGTCGCCACGTACAAATGTTTCTTAAACAGTCGCATACCGATTGGTCGATTTGGGATGAATTTTCCATCTGAAACATGAAACAAAATTTATAAACCATCTTACACTCTTGGAAAAAATTTTATGTAAAATTTGATGAAATATTTATTTAATTTTTGTGAATTTTAATGAGTTTTTAAGAGAGCTCATTTAAATCTCTTAAAAAACTGATTTTAGACCAAAATCGTGTCAAAAATTCATGAAATTAGTTTACCCGTCTTTTTCTGAGGGTAATAATATCATAATAATGTTGTTCTGCAACTCACCCACATTTTTTCCAAGAGTCGTAACCACGGAGACCTCGTCCGTTTTTTCGTTAATCCTGAGAATTTTCCCGTCTACCGTGCCCGTATAGACGACTGGATCAGCACCTTCATCCCCGACTGCAAGGGACTCACAGCCGTTAAAAAGTTCATGCTGCAACACTGTCGCCCTATCAAGAATGTTGGACGGACTCAACTTTCCCTCCAACTTGAATGCCGGCGTGTAACTAAACAGCGAGAAAAAACATTAAAAATGTTTTTTTTAAAAAAAGTACTACTTAAAATTTTCAAAAACTCCTGCTTTTTTTCGTTTTTTAACTCACGCGTCGAAGTGGATTGGGATGTGTGGCGGGAGATTTGGTATTAAAACGATGATGCCGGCAAAGGCCACAAAATAAGCGATGTACTTTATGGAGCAGCCTAAAAGCCCCATGGTGGAGATGAGATGACCAAAAAACAAGTCCGAAACCAAGGATGCAGAAAAAAATCTAAACCGGGGGAAACGTGCAAAATTTACAAGGCAAACTAACGTCAAGTATAACTATTTTTTACTACACATGACACAACGAGCCTCTCACTTGAGCCTAAACTAATAACAACTCGAATTCTTTCTAAATTGATGGCCTGTTATCGTCAAGCTATCATTTTAGTTATAGCTGCTAATGCCTATTCTATATCTAAACAAAACCTTGAGCTTTGTCTCCCCTACTAGGCAAATTTCTCTAGTACATGTTACATAATACTGTAACTACATTTGAGCAGTACCGAATGCGCATCTCAAGGTTACTTCTATATTACCAATATGCATGTGCAAATCATATCGCACATTTCATTTCTATTTCTATATGTACATATAAATACTTGATAAAGTGTACGAGTATAGACTCGATGCTTAGACAGTTAAAAAAGTAAGGGTGCAATAATAATAGACGAAAAATATAAGCAGATACATGCACACATAGATAAGCATTTTAGTATGTACATCTGTATAAATGTTGTGCATATATACTGTGTGAGGAGTAGACTGGAAAAAAAATGCGCGCCATGAATAATTAATCGCCACACTTGTCATTTGTGGTTCAAGTTGGTTGATTGAAACACACATGTAGAGACTCTGTACAAATTGAAGCGTTTTTATCCAAAATTTATTCCACTGAAGTTTTTACAGCTCAAAAATATTCCTTCAAGGTATGTACATAAATGTTTGGCACAATTTTGGATTGGGAAATGGAAACGGGAGAAATCGGGCGAATAAATATTATGAATAAATGGAATGTGTGCCAGGAAACAAGAAATCGGGACAGTCCTTTGATGTTTAGGGGATTAGTACGACCAAGTTCCTGGAGACGAGTTTGCGAGCGGCGTAGTTTCCGTAGGGATCTGGATATCGGCACTGTTCATCTGGGTAGTACCCATTAATTGGATAGCACCCGTGCTCATCCGGATATTGACCGTTTGCGTCCGGCTGGCCTGAAAAGTCCATCATAAAAACATACAAAAATTCATCAAAATGCTAAATATTCAACAATTCTGGCTTTTTCAACATTCAAAACTCTGTTTTATCATCACAAACGCAAAAGATATTTTTTGATACGCTTTATAAAACAAGTAACTTGGAAGTGTCCAACAAACCTGCTGGATTGCCGCAGCTGCACCCTGGTTGACCGGGGAAGGTTCCTGGTTGAACTTGACCTCCTTGGCCAAACTGCGGATTATACTGACCTTGTACACCGTACTGTTGATTCCCTTGCGTATTAAACTGGGGTTGCTGGCCAAACTGCGGGTTGACCCCTTGTTGCCCAAATTGAGTTTGTTGACCAAACTGACCTTGTTGACCATATTGTTGGTTTGGGTCCATGCCTTGCTGACCAAATTGACCTTGTTGACCGTACTGAGAAAAATCCTGCGTCCCTGCTTGACCGGGGTATTGACCCCCTGGTTGCTGATAGCCTGGCTGCTGACCATATTGACCTTGGTTTGGCTGATATCCGTATTGATTTGTGTCATATTGTTGCTGTTGTGGATTCTGCCCATTGTACATGTCATATCGTCCAGCTTTGGACAGGGACACCAGGGATCGAGCCGCGGGATTGCTTGACTTGACCATCGGGCTGTTGGATCTAATGACGAAATACCGGGGAGTTTTTGCAGGCCCGCAATTTGATACGGCAAAAAGGCCGAGAAGAAGGAGTATCGTCTTACTGCAATTCTTGGAGAGCCACATTTTCTTCCGTAAAATATAAATGAATGAAATCTAAAAATTACAGTTGAGCAACAACTTTTCTTACTATAAAATTAGTTGACAATACAAGCACTGAAATGACAAAAGTTAATTTAGTGGTGCTCCTAACAAAAAGAAAAAAGTTTGAGGACAGATGAGTTCCGGACAAAGTTTAGTTGACGAGTGAGTTGGAAGTCGTCTTTTTCAACCATTCCTTTGCCCCACTAATTTAACCCAGGAGCTCCTTTTTGACTTGCTATAAACCTTTTTATTTAAGTCACCAGGCTCAAGTTCAGGCGGTCAAGGAATACGGAAGTATTCTTTTGAGTTTTTGGTGCATAAATAAATAACTTCATGACAAAATCAGAATTCAGGTGAGCGGTAGAAGGTAATGGAATTTGTCCATGACATTATGTCGCAGGACATTTCTTGGTGTTCTCCAGGCCAGATGAGGAAACGATAGGATAAAGCGATGAACTGTATACCTACTAACGCATGATAACATGAGCTGTACATTGTACATACTACGTACTACATACCTGTAAATAGAGACAAAAATGTGCAAGCAGGTTTGTGTATTATGAAGGTGTTCATTTTGATCATGGTCAAGGTAGGACTAAATAGAACCCTTAAAGGCGCATGCATGTACATACATATATGCGCATAATATATTGAATGCTCTGTATTTTATGATTAAGGTTTCAAAGGTGCAAAAGGTCAATGTTGCGACTCAAGCCAATGTTTGACCTCTGGAACCAGGAACTTGAGATAGATTGCTCCATTTTCTATTCTGTCCCTTTATAAGGAAAACAGGACTATAATAAAATCACAAATTCCACGACAATTCTGTTTTTATGCTATGTATATTGTATATACCGTAAAATACATTATAAAATGCCAGCACTTAATAATATGCCATGGGGGAACTTGCTACGTGCTTTTTAAATGG
>JAQIVE010004730.1:0-14052 GCA_034698285.1 Sminthurinus bimaculatus | reverse complement strand
ATCGGTATAATACCTCACTCGTCTGATTGAAAACTAAGACAAGATCCAAGTAAATATTGATAGTTCACAGATTTTTCCGAGTAAGACCAATAATGAGTGATTACATAAATATGATAACACAGTGAAATAATAGTGATACAGTCTTTTATTATGCACTAAACTAAATTTATAGTCGTGTACTTTTGACTTTATAGTTCATGTTTGCATATTATTAGAAAAGACAAAGGAGTCCAACAGAGTGCAAGCATAGTTATATGTATTTGTATTTGTATCATGCCACCTTATTAAATGATACAGTCTACAACTATAAAATATATATTCAATATTAGAAAAGTTATGTCAACCATATTTTTTCTATAGATCATCATCGTAATTCGACGATCTCGATATCACGTATTTGATTATTGATGCCAGACAGGACTACCTATCACGTCTATCGTCTATCAGTATAATAATAACAACAAAATAGCCAATGGAATATAAAAAACCTACATAAATTTAATAAAGTAATAATATAAAACTATCAGAATCAGAATAAAACGTGAACCACCAACATATCAAACTTAGTTATGAGGACCACTTTTTTGAAAGCATAAATAACCAATAAATAAATATTACATTATATTATCATGGACTATTATGCACTGCAGAGAGAATAAACGCAAATATAAACTAAATACTAACAACCAAAAGCATGATAAATAAAGAGACTAGAAGAAAAGCAAAAACTAAAATCGAGAAAATAAACTTGTCTATAAAATGTTCAATCATGACACACTCGCTCACACAGTAACAAAACATGGAAAGGAAATTAAGTGAAGGAGAAAGACAAATAATACAGAATAGAGATACAGAAAAAAAGTTTTCGTTATGGGAAGAAATTAAACTTGTTGGTTGTATAGCGTGTTTATGTATTGAGTACTGTGTGTTGGCTTGAAGATTGTAGATGTGTGTGCAATGGAAAATATTTATTACAAGTTCAGCATCAGATGAAAATAATGATAGAGACAAACTCGTTAAGTACAATATATTAAATAGTTGAAATCTATCTCCTCTGCGTTGCTCTTCGTCGTTCGTGTTACTAGTTAGTTGGATTGTTTCGTTTTCCTTTCAGCTCGTCCAAAGATTGTCTGTTCATAAATGTATACATACAGTACGTGTGCAGCAAACTGCAAACAAGACAATAATATGTATTTACAAAAGTATTGTATTATATTTCCCTCATTTAGCATCAACAAGTTGAGATCAGCAGAGTCGAAGTTGCAATCCAATAATATTCTGTATTATTTACAATCTACCTGTCTTTCTTGAATGAAAATGAATGTACATATTTTTCTACATGGTGTCATGTCTTTTGGTCTTCTCTCATTTTCCTTGTTCTTTTTTGGAAGACTCTTTTCTTTCTCTTTTAATCTCTCTCTCTCTCTCCGTGTGCCTTAGTTGGGATGACCAAAGTGTAATCTATTAAAAATAGAGTGAGAATTATTACTGGCCGTTTTATGAGCTTCGCCTTCTCATTAATATTATTGCCAACTGAGAAAGTACTCAAAAGTTGAGAGAGGGTTCATTCAATTGTCCGACCATACACACTATAGACTATATAGACATATTATGCGGATATGGATGCAGACGATGGAAGAATATCCTTAAGCGCCTCAAATCTAATACAAAAATCTCCACACACTATCATTTTGAGCATAATATGTACATAATGATAATAATAACTCCCAACTATGTCTAATGTTTATATCATAGGAGTACATAAATCTGCATAAAGTTTTTGTTTGATTCAAGATTACAGAAGACATTACATATTACATGCATATGTATATATTGCTGTCACTTTATATTCGGTTGCCTATCCTAAAAACACTTCATTCTAATTTATGCAGACTATCATATTCTTCACACACTATAGGTTCAAATTAAATGTTATAGTCGGTTTATGTCAGACCGTCACAAAATGATTATCTTTGTGAAAAAATGATAGTTATGATTATGATAATGATAGTACCTGATACAGTATACTGTATACTACATAACACGTATAGAATATGTGAGGTATTGATGAGAAATAATAAATAACATTCATATTCATAATAAATATTATTATTCATGCAAAATGTATAATGGCGAATGATATAAAAGGTAAAAAGCTGGTTCATTGATTCATTTTCGTTTTCCTTCATCCAATTGTCAACGATACACTTTGACTTGCTTGGTGCAAAATTTCCAGCAACGTTAGTTGACGTTGAAAATTGAATGGACAATGGCCATTGGTTACAAAGCATATGTATATATATTATATGTGCAGACTAGACAATTTCATCTCCATAATGTAATAATATAATAATATAACTTATTTTAATGTATTTTTACACTTTATTAACATGACTTCAACTTTCCCATATGTATTTCCGTTGTTTGAATCTTGATTCTGACATAATGTGTAATTCCGTACGTTATCTACATTATTATTATTATCGCCTTTGCATCTTTGCGATCATGCATAAAATATCTTTTTGAGGGAAACAACAAAGTGTTAACTTTGAACTTTTAGATACATATACAATATACATACATAAGTACAAGATGACGACGACAAAAGATTCAAAGCGTAGGTGTGGAAATGAAAAATTATTATCGTCCTATAAATTTCTTTTCTTTTTTACCAGAAAATACTATATTCCTAATATATTATACAAGAATATTATCATATCATAATGTTATTATGTGTTATGCGTGTATTATAATTAGGTGTAAAGCAAAGCAGGTGTCTAGTGCATATTTTATATAATATGGGGCTATAATATATTTACATGCTTCTTTTTATTAGAAGCAATCTTCTGGTATATATAATATATTATATATATGTAAGGAAATAATGTACATCCTGAAATGATACAAGATAGTGGAATAATACTGATTTAATAATACGACGATGGTCAAAGATAAAAGATAAAAGACAGGGAAAGAGGTACAAAGTGTTTATAGCGTTTAACATAACAGAAAGTGGAATTATTAGATATAATATTGAAGATTCAAGATTGTACTATACACATTATACACATGCATATATATGTAGTAGCTCGCCTTTGTCTGCCTCATCGTCATCGTCATCAGTATAATAATATCAGTGTGTGAATGAATGAATGGAGGACTCTGAATTCTGAATGAATGCGTAAACTCTCCTCTCATTGCCTTGCTTGAAGAAAAACAAGATCGAAAAGAAGCAAAAAATAAGGTTTGGTTTTACTTCTTGTTTGCGTCAAAAAACTCTGGGAAAGAATAATACATACCTATTTATGTGCATACGTAGATATGTATATTCCTCCCAGTGGAAGTCTCATAATAGGATACGTATAGCATATTGTGTAAACTTGTTATAGAAGCACATACATACGACTACAATATGTAAGATTTTTTGTTCGCCTTTTTTGTTACGATTTTAGACAGGCAGTCAAATTGTGTGGTTTGTGTCTTGAGCCAGTATACCTATAGCTGTATCTTTTAGCCTGTAAGTACTCTCTGCCAGTTACACATTGTACATAATATCATGCCTCATGCCTATATCTACATATAGGCTTTTTTTGTTCCTCCTAAATTTTTTGGTGTTGGTTTCCTTTGGCCCTGCTTAGAATTTCCGACAGTTTTCACCCTTTTCGACTGTAATAGACTGTAAATGTCAGGTTGATCTCCCAAATAATGATACAGTTTGATCCTAATTGACTTGTACAATGTTATGTATTATGTATGTATGTATGAACAATTTGATATTTGATGCCTCCAATTTTTTGATTTCTTTATAATACATTTATCCTTCGGGTAAAATGTGTAAGAAATTTCCCAAAGGAGAAATATATATTGAAGGCATAATAACCTTTTGAAAAATAATGATGATTTAAAAGCATATATTATTATAATGTACTGTGTTTGTGTATGCGTAAAATGTAACATGATGATTTCATTAAATGCATAATAATTTTTTAGGTGAAAAAAATGCTACACTTACTCAAAATTATGATAAATTCCATACACTTTTTTTCAATATTTCACCTCAAGTTATACTAATTATCATTGATAAATTGCGTAATATTATGGTGTGAGCCATATTGTACCGTGCCTACGAATGTGTGTGTAGTGTGTGTTTACGTGTAATATTCGAATGATAATTTCAAGTCGAGTGTATGTGTATGTCTTTAGGACCTTTGGAGGAAAGTCTTTAGTTTGATGAATGGATGGAGTAACCGCAAAGGTATTTGTAGGCATGTATACTACAATATATTATATACATAATATACATATGCACCTGCATACATGTAGACTGTGCAAAGCCAGAAGGGGATGGAGATTTGACTCGGTGACTTGCGGTGGTTGGTCTTCAATTATTCATAGTAAATTGTGGATAAATTGTGTGGTTGTTGGTGGCTGTGGAGCTCGAGTAAGATTTTGCCACTTGTATTTTTTTATATTTTATTTTCGTTTCAGGTGGTTTGCATTAGCGTACTTTTATGTGTTATTTGATACGTATGCTTCTGACTACAAAAAGAAGTGCAGGGAGCAGCAGAGGAGGTATTTGAAAATTCCTCTCCTGATTGTGAGTCTGACGGACAGACCACAGAAATGGAATTAGAGAAAATATTGTATTAAGAATGAAATGAAATGACAAGAAGCTCGTAGGAGAGAGAGAAAGAGAAAGAGAGAGAGAGAGAGCAAGAGCAAGAAAGATTTATTTATTTCCCAGTTCCAGCATCCAGCTGGCTCTTCTGTAGTAGTTTTTATGGTGTTGTGTTTATGATTGTTTTGTCCTTCCGTATAGTTGCAACTACAAGAAAAGCAGGAATATATGTACGTAAGTATTTTTTGTCAAGGGAAAACCTGTGAATGAGTTGTACTTACAATATATTTAATACGAATGGTTTAAGCAAGTATGTTCTTATTACATGTGCCCAAGCCAAAGAATACATACATACGTGCACTTAGCAAAAGTTCACTGATGAAAAAATGTATACGCGTATGTATTTTCATCAGTGGAACTTACATACTTGTTAGTTGATGCCTTTTTGTGTTCAAAGGAAAAAAATTTGTGCAAACGCCAAAATATCACCTGAATGAAAGTATGAATGAAATGTGCACATGAACAAATGAACTATGTATGTATGCATGAGGTAGAAGCTGGGGACTCGGCGTGGGAGGTGGTTCATCTTCTTCTTCTTCATCCACGTATACATATGTACATATGTATATGTAGAATGTACAAAACATGGAGTACAGCAAGAGAGCGTTACATTAATTATATTTTTTGTCTACAAAGTGGTCAAACTCGCTTGCTTTAAAACTCTTGGCACAAACAAAATTAGTTTGAAATTGCGTTTTAATTTTCACCAGCCCGCACGGCTTCAGGCATCTATATAAAACAAAATGCTTATGTACGTGCATTACACTTATCATACATGCAGGATACATACTTATACAGTATGTGACTCTTTTCACTACATATCTATAATATGTACATTATGTTCGTATATTAGCTTGTCTTCAAGTAAAAAACTACATTTTCAATAGGTTTCCTACAAACCAACAAATTTGTACACGTACATATACATAATACACACATACATACACGGATTCTTCTCCTCTTTGACTTTTGAATCAAGAAAAACAGAAAGAGAGGGACGAAAATTTTACGTGTACCTATGTATATGTACAATGTACATGTATGTATGTATCTTTGTCCTGCACACATCTTTTTGGTATGCATCATGCACGCTTTCAATATTATGCCTAACTGTCGGGTTCAGTTCCAACTTCCATACATTTTTCAGCAAGGCAAAGCAGTCAAAGCCAACGAAGCAACCAGTCAGCCAGCCAGCCAACCATCTATTGAACATGCACAAACCAATCCAGCTAATTCAGCAAATAAATAAATATACGGAGGAATAATGTAAATTTACAAATACATTTTTTCCTCCTCATCCATACAAATCCACAAATTTTCATACATTTATAATAATCATTATCACTCTCCGAGTCATTAGCATGATGCACGTAATTTTTTCCTAAATACCAAACTTTGAAATTCCGCCTCATCCATCCATTCATTCCTTGTTTTATTTAATTTAATCATGATAATTTCCACATTATCATCTTTTTAAACCGCGCTGTCTCTTTTAACTTTTACCACCAGCCGGAGCACAAGTTTATTTCTCCATAATTTAGGCGCTTGCTTGCTTGTATGTTGTATGTACAATGTACATCGTATATTGTACCGTATTACATATGTACATATGTGGAATGCCTTTGCCATCTCGTCATAACATGGCATTTTACACAATGTTACCTGACTCGGTACACACTACACACATATATGTACATATACAGATTACACATGTATAGGAACGTCTATTAAGATTAGGAAGGGGATTACGATTATGATGACGACGATACAATTAAGAAGATTTTCTAATAACTAATGTTTTCCTCGGCAGGAGGACTAAATACTAAATACTCGACGTCACTTCATTCATAAGTCGAAAAGAAAAGAAGAAAAGAAAAGGATGGAGCAAAAAGTAGGAGAAAAGTCTCGAGGTGAATTATTATGTAGGTCCTTTGCCGATTTGTCAGTCTATATATCAACTTGTCTTCTTCCCTTGATTTTATGAGCTGCAACTTACTTGGATTGTTATTGTTATAATGTGCAATATATGTATTATGTACGACAAACTACTCCACAGATAGTCTGTGTGTAGGCCATTATGCTGAGTTGTTGACGAGTTTACAGGCAGACGGCGAGCATTATATTATCTATAACATGGTTGATAGTAGAAAATCGCACAAAGTAGAATTTTTGTACTTAAGAGCATGTATTTAACTTATACGTGTGCTGAGTGTGCTCAAGAGTCTTAATGGTCAAGAAAAGAGGATAAAGACGATGAAGGAGGAATGATATAGAGTTTAATTGATTTTTTCAGGAATTTCTTTTCTAGATGCCAACAAAATGTACTGTCAATTGACATTAATGCAATTTACGAACGGCAAAAGTTGAATCCATTCATTGGGGTGGTCTGAGGTCTGCTCTGCTCTGTCTCTTATTAATCTTTGGCTCTCCCTCTCTCTACCTTTGTTGTTGTCTAACTTGATACTCAGCGCGGAATATTGTGTGTATCATATTATATTGTATCAAAAATCAAAACACTTCCTATACTGATACTATAAGTAATATAGATTATGTGTGTGTATGTACATTGTGCATACACCTGTACACTGTACACACTTGTTAGATACTTGTTAAATAGTTGTCGGCTATTCACTCGCATTATCTATTATGTATAATGTAAAATATGTACGTGCAATCTTGCATGTACATTGTACATAGTAGTATTCCCATCATGTAGACAGTCAATTGCTGTTTCTTCATCGATCAATTCCGTTAGACGCAGGGAATTAACCATGCATATGCACTATGCATATTGATTCGAATTCAGTTCGATTAGTTATTATATTATCGTGTTACGACAGCCGTCAATCGCTCGACCATCGCATCACCCGTCGTCCGCAGCCTCATCCTCATCTTCTTCACCCAAAACAAGTTGTCTCTTTAATTTATTTATATTCTGCCAATATAATTATTATTGATCATAGACCATAGACAATAGACACTACACACGTACAACGTAATGAAAAATGTTTTTGGTAATAAACATGCCGCACGTTCACACACAGACACACACACTCTCTCTCTCTTTCTTTTCCTTTTGAACTTTAAAGGGTATGAAATTACTGGAAAACTTTAAATTCTCGAGACTTTCTTTCGTAACTCTCTGAGCTCAAAAGGGCTCAGAGTTGACTGAACCTGTAGATACGTATGAACAATGAACAATACGTTTGCTACTTACCAAGTTGCAAAAGCTCGAACAAAATCATGCACTGCTGCTGTTGACGTTGTCAACCTTTGTACCCACTTTTTTGCAGTTTCAGGTGACAGCTGGAATTTTTCGGATTGCATTTCCAATTTTAATGCACATACATACACTGCATACACAATAATCATAATTTATGTAACACTATTTGTTTTCTTCTCTGGTTATGCATTTGATGACTCGCGTCAACGTCACTGTCAAAGTGACAAAGAAGGGGACAGAACATGCGCTTGCGAATGTCAGTGGGAAAGTTAAGGAGAAATGACCAAAGGATTCTGTCATTTTTTCGTTTCTGATATGCAAGGACTATGTGAGGTCTACTCTTCTCTTTCTTGGGTAACTTTTCGTCTTGATAATATTGTAAAATAATGTTCTTGGCTGTCCTCATTGTTTCTCCATCTTGATTTTAATTTAATTGAAACTTAAAATTCGCCCTCGGTAACCGCATGTAAATATCGCTATACTTACAAAGTCCTTATAAGAAACAATATACACTTAAATTTCTTTGGATTAAGAAGCGTACAGTGTACACATTTGTACTTATAAAGATTTGCATTACATTTTGTAAATCGCATCATATCTGTAGATACAGGATATTGTATCTTAGATTTATAGATACACTTTTTGTGTATACACATACATACGTATTATGAATGTGTATCAAGAACAGATATTGTGTGTCTGATGTAGGTAGAAAGTAGAAACATTGTGTTTAGTGTTGTCTTTTGTGTGTCCGTTGTATTATTTTGTAGGACTATTATCGAGCATTAAATGTATATTAAATCATCAAGAGTATATTATCTGTGGTAATATTATAGATAGATATGTGGATATTATGAACATTATTATGATTATTATTATACTAGATATTCTTTGAAAAGTGATGACCCGGAGAAGATGAAGAAGAGCATCTTACATGCATGTATTTGTATGTTTATAGGGAAAGGGATGAATGATAGAATGTGGCTCTACGAGGCGATAAAATTTTACGAGCGCAACAATTCTATACCCCACTATTAGTTAGTCGGACTCACAACATACAAATTGGGAAATAATTACCTCCCTTTACATCACGACCTTCAGCTCTGGGCCACCATGAATATCATGGTGGCCCAAGTATCACAAAATCCACACCATTCTTTGATCTTTGCTTTGATTTTGGTTTTTTGTGTATAAGTATAAGTATGTATTATGCAGTTGAGCTCATATTCTGTATTACTTTTGTTGGCTCTCTGAGAATCAGTCCGCCACGAGGAAAAAAACCATACGGTACAAAACATTACTGTGAAATTAACAATTAAACGGTATCAAAATCAGAGTTTTAGCTTTATTAAATTGTATTACATGTTATCATCAAGATTTTTAAGGCCATATAACATCCTTCTCACTTCCAATCAAAAATGATGCTCATGCGTTTTCAAAACCCGATGAAAACTAAAATTCAAAAAACTAAAGATTTGATGAAGGAGACAAGATGGGATGGAATGAGACGAGATGAATTGAGACGATGGACCACCTTGTTATCATTTACGAATGCATGTATGTATATTTATGTATGTATGTCATGTTAATGATGAAGAATAGGATGATAATTTTCCAGTGTTCCCCAATGTACAAAATAAATCTCAAACTATACTTTTTATTTTGACTTTAGACTTATTCTTTCCTTGCTTTGGCATCGGGCTATCGTGTGTATGTGTGTGTATTTCACATTAGTTGATTTTTTTCCTGTGGAAAAAGATACAAAAACGAACATATTTACTTACTGCTAAAATACATACATAAAAGAGTAATTTTTATCGCTATAATTAATGCTGTAAAATATATTGCGTATGCACATGTGTGGTGTACCTTGTACATGTATTACCACCATGGAAAATTGCTTAATATATTTTAATGCAGTTAAAATGTGTCTGCGGACTTGTAATTTAGTAATTTAAAATTGTAAATAAATTGTTCACAAAGTGTTGAGAGATTTGAGTGAGTGTAGTGTGTACAGTACATACACATACATTCATTTGAAGCGGTGTATGTAGATTAAAAATCAAACGAACAAGACAGTGAAGGAAGGACTTGAGCAAACTAACAATAAGACTCTGGGCTAAAAAGACAAAATATATTATTATTACTATTATTATATAGAAAAAAGAGTTTTTACCTGTATGTATGTTTATTTATTGCATAGGTAGAGCGCTTCGAAGCGCATTCATCCATTCCATTGGATATGGAGAAAGAGTGACTAAGAAAAAAAAGGCAAGAGAATAATATGAGAAAAAAACTATTTTTCATATAAATGCAATATACAAGATTTTTAATGTTCTCATCTCACCTGAATATTATGCATAAATTATTTATGATGGAAAATCATCGTAAGTAGGAACCTTCTTTTATATTCTGCCTGCACATAAAGTATACATACAATACGTGTGTGTGTTGTTTGTCTCTCGTCCCGAAATGAATTTTTCGTTTCACCTGACGATGAAAATTCAAGCCAACAACAACAAACGGAGCTTGATGATGTTAGACTTTGAGACAAAGAACTAGAGGAAGAAATTGAAAGAAACTATGTATACGTAATGTACATAATGCTTGTATAACAAACTATACGCATCTATGGAAGAAACTACAACACCCTCGCAAATCTAATAAGTTATGAAGACAAAAAGACGGACAGGTTTAGTTTATTACAGTGAAACAGTGACTATAATAATCTACACACATGTACAATGTGTACTCTTTTGTGGTTCAAACATTTTCAAGGTGTAGTTGCAATCATAACTTAAAACTTTTGAATAGTCCTCGATGTAGTGTATTTAGTATTTAGATATACGTACGTACGTTGTAAAGGGCTCACACGTTGGATTTTTGTGGTAAGAAAAAGGAAGAGACGAGAAAAGAGGGGATATTATAGGAGAGAGAGAGAAAAAAAACTGCGTGAATCTGAAATGGATTTTAATATGGAAATGAGTAAGTTTATACTCCTCTAATGGCTCATTGTAATAAGTAATAAAGTTCAGGGCGCACGTGCTCACAGACACACAGCGAGAGAAGGGGAGAAAGAACAAGTCTCTACTTATTAATTATTATTTTCTTATACATTATAATAATATGCATAGTACATACAATGTAGTATGTATGTAGTTGATACCGAGTATTACTAGGCTTTGACTTTGTATTGTCGGTGTATATTTAATAATAATGGAAATATGAGCTAATATATTACATTCTTTTTAACCTTTTCATGTGCGGATTATAGGCAAAGAATAGCGCAATTTTATGACCAAAAATTCATAATCATAAATATTCAATTCCCAAATTGTAAAAAAATTACACTGCCGACTTTCTTCATCCTCAAGCCTCAAACTCCTTAGTATGTATACACACGACATATCTTTGATAAAAAGCGATACCAAGAAAAATTATTATTATTATCATTATCGCCATTGTATATCTGCCAGATAAAATTAAAATTGCTGTATAACATGTTTTAAATCACGTAGGATGCATACATACATACATCATGTATCATGTGTATGTATGTATATAAAAAACAAAGTCATCCCCGTTGTTTTGAAACAGTAGAAGTATACAAATAGGGAAATGACGTAGACACATAAGATTCCTAATTTAATTATAAGGGGAGTGCATTTGTATTCGAATTTCGATGTCTCCATGTTGGACACCTGTACATTGCTGAATGCCTGATCGTATTTTTGTCGTTGTAATGGATACACAATAATACACGATATTAAAAATATGAAAGCTAGAAAGGATGTGTGTGTGTGTCTGTATGTGTGTGTGTGTGACGGAGTGCGGTGGTCATTTTTCATTGACAACGTGGTGCCCATTGGCATGTCCTTTATAGATAAATCAATGAGATTCGGAGCCACTGTATGACCAACTTGGCGTATGGACTAAGGAGAGACGCAAAACTCAAAACACAACTGTGACAGGGGAAAGGATGACATGAATTATGCCAAGTGACATCAGTCAGGGCCACCTTTTTATGTGTGTGTATGTATGTATGAAAGTGAGCTGCACGATAGAGATGGAGGAGAAATAAAAACCCTAAAACCAAAAATGACGACAATCGAGGATCGAGACATGGTCAATAGAAACTGAAACATATCTCGAATCATTCTGTGATTCACTATGTGAGATTTTTTTCATCTTTTGTCTTTTCTCATTCAATTCATCATAAATATTGTAAAAATATCCCAACTGTACTGTACTGACTGCGTCTGTGAAGTCCGTCGTAATTCAATTCAATTCAAAATGTGGGACTTGAAATTACCCTTCCAAGTCCAGTAGTCAGTATATTATAAGTAGTATGAGCATTACTTTTGACGATGTAAGTAGGTACCCATTTCCTTTCGAGTTTATGTAGTTTTTGGTCAAAAACACAAGATACAGTTTTATTACATTATAGATTGCTGTCAAAACCAATAAAATGCTCGTTTCAAAAAATGACACTTTGAAAGATTACTCGAGTAAAGATCAAAGTATGTATGTCCAAAAAAATATCTAGTCTATGGGTATTACTTGAATCATCAACTTCCTGAGGAATTTGAGGTCAAACAGAAAGCATTTCAAGAAATTCAGTTTGTATTCAATTTAGCCTCTTATTATTTATTACTGGCAAGAAAATGTTAGACATAAAACATAAAATCTCATCATTTCAGTCAGCAGTTCAATCTCTCGTTAATTAATTGGCAACTGCGAGAAACTACAAACGCAAACTACAACAACAGAAACAAACAATAGAGGCACGCTGTTAAAGTAAAATTGCCCTCTTCGCAGGTTTTAATCTGAATATATGTAGGTACATGGTACATACACTTATAGTCAAAGAGTCGAAAAAACGGTTAAGAAACGGCCAAGTCGGTTGAAATTTAACTGCAAATGGCAATAACGATTTGTGCCCAGACTAAATGCTGGTTGCTTTTTGCAAAGAGTCGAATTATATAGCATACCGTACGGTAGCACAGGCCAAGTCAGAAGAAGAACTCATTGAAAACAATAATTATTATCGTTGGTGTATGTATGCATGAATATCCTATATAGTAAAGTTCAGGATGACAATAACAATCTTTTGCAGCTGTGGAAAGAACACCTTTAGCCTTTAGACTTGTCGTTAGGTCAATTATATTACCCACAAACATGTTAAATGCTCCCTTAACTTTTGCAAAATTACCTAGTTCTCTCAAGATATCCGTACAAACAAACAGACATAGTAAGGAGTAAAAAGTAAAACAAACAGTATTAAGACAGCACACAAATAAAATTTAATATCCACACTCCACTGTTTGCTTTACTTCGCCTTTCGTCTTTGTTTTCCACACAGCAGATATTGCTAAAAAGTAGAGGAAGATGCTGATCACTGATCACTCTGCAGGAGAAGAAGGAATAGCAAATTTTAATTTATTACATTTATTTGGCGTTTATGCTTTATGCCCTTTTGTTTGCTTCTCGTTGGCAGAAAAATGTTTACACTCATGTGAAATGTAAACTAGCAAAAATATTTCATGTGTGTACATATTTTCCTACCATGAGCGAAATGAAAAATTCACATAGCATACATTTTTCGTTTTCTATACATGTACAATGTACACTGTACATAATATGCTGGTAAAATATTATGATGGTTTGCGCTTTTACAAGTTGGCTTGAAAATTGCAAACTGTGCAAAATTAATAGAAGAGAGCAGGAGCATATGCAAATTCTTTTGTGTTTTGGATTCCGATACGAATTGATCACAGCGTTATGTGTTTTAAGTGCATGATAATGGGAGTATCAAATATCAGTCCAATATTTTTGCAGAGCACACTCACATCTAGATACATAACATGCAATATGCCTACATGCTACATGCATATAATATATACAAGCATCGTTTCGAACATAAGTTATGAGATCCTCATAATATGTAAATAATCATTCATAATGATATATTGGGGTGGATTGGGCATAGTTAGTTCAGCCTGACTAGTCCTTTGAGATGTCGACTAACGTCTGATGACAAAAAATCTAGAATGGGTTTGAGTGCCCGGGAAAACCAAACCAATGAATATTTTTAAATATCCTTTACACGCATAGTAACTACGTTTATTGTCTCTTGAAATCACTAAATACC
>JAQIVE010004729.1:0-14054 GCA_034698285.1 Sminthurinus bimaculatus | reverse complement strand
TAAACATCAACCGATCGGGACCAAATTTTAACTGCGGCTTTAGTGATCCAAAAGGAACGCTATGGGGAGTTTGCTGGTTAATTTTTTACTTCTTTGTCTTTTTTGAAATTATCTAATGTACATCAAATGCATGAGGCCGCGATGTTCCTTTCCGGCTTCAATAAAACTTCAGTGTGTATGTACAAAAGCTCATTTTTCAAACTTTTCCAGTTTTATTAGGTAACTGTATAAATTTTAGAATTCGTTCAGTTCCCGTTTTTGGAGTAAAATAAAATTGTTTTTCCGGTTTAAAATTGATTTGAAAAAACCATGCTTGCTATGAACTTGCGTATAAATAACAGATATTATAAATTATAATACTAGCTATTAGATATACTGTTACAAAAGTCCATCTAAAAAACTGGATTCGAAACTCCACATATGCTCGATTGTTAATCTATCCTTGTGATACGCTACTCTCATAGAGAAAGAGTATTAAAAGGTTTCTGCGAAACCGCCCGGTTCGGTACTTATCTATATGCATACACATACATAAGTAAGCAGCTGACTTGTTTCTACCTTTTCTTTTTGCCGTCTTTTTTTGCTCTAGTTCTGAAGCTGAAAATCGTTAGGGAATTATACAAATGGACTCACGTCAGGTTTTTTGCTGGGCACGCATGTGGGTAATAAATGTACATGTACGTACATATTATACATATGAACGAGGAATAAAATGACTTGTTCAAACTTTTTGAAAAAACTGAGCACTTTTACCCCGTCACATTGAGAGACAGCCACTAATGCATGATGATGAAGAATACCAAGAAGAGCAGGAAAAATTCAAGAGGAACTGTCAAATTGTTTTCACGACGTGCATACATACAACTTAAGTGAGTCGACTCCTATATGTACACTTTCCTAAAATAACGTAGATGCAAATTGGAGTTGGAAAGTCATGATTTGCATAAACCATAAACTCACGGTGGAGCATTGTGTCATATCGTTCGATCGGTGGGTAATCCAAAAGTAACATTGTTTTACTACTCTCGTTCCTTCTTTGGCAAATGAATTATCTAAATGCTACAGTAGATCTTGTCATTATACGAAGACTCAATTTTTGTATCTTACTGCAAAAGAAGCTCGAAGTTTTTTTAGATAAGGACATAAATAATACAAAATAATATAAAACATAAAAACTCTGTTTTATTTGTCTTGTTAGCATTTTTTCAATTTAAAATATCAAGGACCATAACCCAAAAAATAATTGCGAATTCACCTCAAGCAGTACTTTTAAAACGATGACGATGTGAAAAATGCCGATTTTTCTAGCTTCGTGAGAGCGAACCATAACACACATGTCGCATTTCCAAAGCTGCCATTTAAGAACAAGGCACGACAAAAATATTTCATCCACCCTACAGTTTTAGCCTTGGAGTGATCTAGTATAAACCGTTGTAACATTTGGAAAAATGTGTCAGGGGGCAGAGATTTTCGATCGGCAAGAAGATTGCAGACTCGCTCTTCTCGGCGAGTGCGCCTCTACGACATCGAGGTTGTAGCAGAATTAAAAATGAAAAAGTTAATAAAAATTAAATCAGAATCAAGAGCCAATCGTATTAGGCTAATGCTAGTACAAAAATAGTATTCAAAATTTATTGAGTTAGTCCTCCACAGTTGTTTGAACTATAAAATTGAAATCAGAACCTTCTTCGTTATTATGTAAAGCCATAAAAAACAAGCAACGGCTTTTAATAATACTAAAATTTCGTGCCCTTACTGTTTGAGGATTGTGTTGTACTTTCACCGATAGTTAGTAAATCGTTTTTTGCTAATAATATGACACTTGTTTGAGCTCATGAGCTTGAGTCATGCCAAGGCGGGTCAAAAAAGCCGCGGCAACCCCTTTTCGGAAGCATTTATTTCATATGACAATATCTTTAGTTTTCGGATACCGAAATGGATAAAAAAAATTTTATTCCCACTCAAAATCGTATGAGCTTGTTCAAAACATCCAGCAAAATTGCTGAAAGTTAAGTACAACGTCAGAAATAAGCTTTAGCTTTAAGAAAAATAGAGTGAATAAGGCTCTGTACAAGAGTTAGTCATACATGAGATTTTTAGTATAACTTTTTTGCACAATTTCTTGACGTCATGAGTAAGCACAGCTCTGGAGAAATGAAGTGTGTAAATTATTACAATGAGCTGTGTCAGTTCTCCGCAGGCTACAAAATACAAAGCATAAAATTTAGTTAAAGAGAAAGTAGAGCGAACGCGTTCTCCTGCATCATTTACGTTGTTTTTACATAAACCTAAAAAAGACGAAACTGTTCACGTTCACTTTATACACATTTCTCATGGTGTCATTGGCTCTGGTGTGACTTTTTGCTCTGTATTACGGAAAATGGAAAGGTCCAACATAGAAAAGAAAAACAATTGTTGAAAGAGACGAAGAGGAGAAGCGGAGCGCCCGTGTGAAAATAAAAATAACAAGGAGAGACAGGAGAATCGACAACGTAGCAGGCCAGAGCAACAGGACAAAAAATGACATGGAGCGGCGACATGACGCGAGGAAAAAAATTCATGATGCAAGCATAATATATTGCCAAAAAATGCAGGAGGAAGAGGAAAAAAGTATATATAAAGAGCACAACAATTTGTCCAGTCGCTGCTCTAGGTCCTGATCCTGATCCCGATCCTGACCTTATCTCATCCTATTTTTGTCCAACCCTTAACAAGAGTCGGGTCCAGTCAACTGTCTTTTTGTTTTTCATAAATAAAAAGATGAGAGGTAAACAACAGCTACTACTAAGCGTACCTTTTCTCTCTCTCTCTCTCTCTCTCTCTCTTTCTATCCGCTCGTTTTCAAAAAGATATGTGTTTGAAAAAACTGACAACTGACTGTTGCAGCCAGTGTAAACCAGCGAGAGAGGCGAGTGAAAAATACTTAAAAAGGGAGATTCCAGAGTGTAAATATGGAAATTCCCTCGAGTTTTTAGAGATAGCATATTTACAAGTCAAATTTCTTACATCTCCATGATACTCCAACTATGTGTATGTATCTATATTTATGCATCAGTGATAAACATTCTGGATTCCACATATTACGATGCGTAACTGTCTGTTAATATGCTTTCAAGTCTATTGCATACAGTTACAAAGGCCTGCCATGACTTATGGGAGTTAACTCGAGTTGACGTCACATCGTACTTATGACGTGACTTGACATGAGACGAGACAAGCTCGACGACAATGGGGAGGGTAAAGACTGAAACTGTATACATATTATATCTGTACATAGATAGTTGCTATGAGGAAGATAACACAAACATTAGACAACAAGAGTCTCGCTCTGTACATTTATGCACTCAAAGTCTCCCCTTTGACATTTTTTCCTCAAAATGTTTTCACTTTTCTCTATAAACAAAATACAGACATACTTGCTGGCTAAAACACTTTGCTTTTTCCAGGTACAACTCTGTTGATTTTAGGGCACCTACGTAGTTCATGAAATTCAAAAGTCACAACAATATTTACTCACGTTTGTCGGGAAATTTGCCTCAATATTAGTAAGAAATCCTTGCGTAAAAATTCAATCGCTTTTTTACTAAAAATCTGGGAAACTTCTGCAAGTTTTTGTATGCGTTTGGTTTTGGTTCCAGAAACTGACGTTTTGAAAAGGTCAAACTCACAATAGGTACTTTCAAGATTGGATCAAAATTGAAAGTGACATTGAAAGCTATGTATGAAAATAGCTATATGCAAAAGCAATACATAATGCAATCTAGAATGTGTACAAAATTATAAATGCGTTGTGAATAATGGTGATGATATTACAACTATCGTTGAACGCTTCGGATTTTGCCCTATATCTATAATTTATGTAAGTACATGCATTAAGATTTCAAAAACAGACACGTCAAGAGATAATTTCCCATGCCCGATTTATCCGGAGTCTCTGTAGACTGTAGACACAAAATCCACATCCACAATCAAAATTCTGCACTTTGTTCTGTATACTGTAGTTATGTATGTATGTATGTATGTAGACTTTCCACAGTGAACAGTGAGCAGCCAGCACGTGCTGCTAAATGGTGTGGAAGAAATGGGTCGTTTTTTCTTCAAACAAATCGTTCGTTGCCATTTCTCTCTCTCTCCCTGCCTCTCTCTTTCTTTTCTTGTCTACATTTCCTTTATAAAATTGATATTTGTAACTGACTGGGAGCCCAGACACAGTATTCCCACAACACAAAGAGCAATTCTGATACTTTTTCTATAGATATACACAATACACACTCTTTGGTTACTTTCAGCTTCTTGTGCTCATACACAAAGCGGCGCAAAGCACCGACGATTTCTCTCTGTTCCATGTCTGTCGGATGGGGAGAAAGTGAAGAAGACAAAGGTCATGAGAAACAGGAGAAGGAAACAGTAGGCTGAAGACAACGAATGTCGGAAAGCGAAGGCGAGGAAAAGCACGTTCTCCACACATTTTATATATTTACAAATATAGCTCCCATTATCATTAGTGGATGTAACGTGTAGCAACATTTTTTTCACTAAAAAAGCTATCGGCGTCTGTACAACTGGGCAATTCCGGTATACATATATCAACACGAAAAGAAGATTCCGCAAAATTTCAACGCTTTTACAACTAAACTTACAAACAACTTTGTAGTCAAAAAAACATTTCAGATATTTTGTAAAATTCACACAAAGCTCAAAAATACATCATTTTCCAAAGCGCTATATTTCTTTTCAATTATGTATGTAATTTTTCAGTTTTTAAAAAATTGGCAACTTTTAAAAAGATGGAATGTTTGACTTGGTTTTGGTTTGAGAATAAAATGTTTTGAAAACCAGGAACAATTTCCAACAATTTTAGGCTCTTTTCCCGATTTTTACACAAGAGGGAACATTTTTGTAAATCCAAAAGTCGTTTCTACCGAAAATTCACGAAATATGGCCACTTTGAGAATTTTGAATGATTTTCAGAATTTTCGGCACAGCAACAATGACCAGCAATCAAAAACCAGTTGCATAGATGATACAATTTTCGGGTAAAATAATTTTGGATGTTCTAATCTTTTATGCCCATGTGTGTATGTATGTAATATGCAAGTACGTAGTTTCACAACATTTTTGCTAATCTACAAGTAGGTGCTTCTAATTTAATCATTTAAATGCACTCTCGCGATTACCGTTTGTTCAAAAGCCAGAGAAAGGGAACATTAAGCCCACTCTTTCACGACGCCTCTACTCTCTACTCACCATTAGCTAAAATTAGGCAAGGGAAAATAACCGACGCCGAGAGAGAAGTAGAAAGAGCGAGTTAGCTAGAGTACAGGCATGTCGATTGCTACACTCTGAGAAATTGGGCTCTGTCTCTCTCGCTTTCTCTCCCGCACTATCCAATTTGCTCCACAGCCATTTTTGTTTATGTTTATGTTTATGTGTTGAATGAGGGGCTTGGTCGTGGTTAACCATTTGCAAGGTGCAGTTCACACCTCGTCGCACAAAGCAAGAGCAAATTGTTAATTAAAAGTACATTCTGGTTAATCCAAACCGCCTTCACCACATATCCGTCTAAATTTTACCAGGCACTCTGTCCATTTCAATTGTAATCTATACTCCAAAAGTCAATCCTCTAATTCTCTATCAAAAATTAGTTCTGTCAGTTAGTCAGCTAAACAAAGTTGCTTATATCACATTTTTTGTGGAATAAATGTTAATATTTTCCTCCGATGAAATAATCGTCCACAATGGAGCCCCAATATATATATGTCTTCCCCTATAAAAATTGTGCGTGGCCTTTAAAATTTACAACCGTATATTGTACAATACTATCGGTGATTGTGGCCAATTCAATGCTTCATTTTATGACATGATGTTGCTGAATTGAATCTATATGGACTTCTTTTCAACCCTTCGTTGTATGTATGATATATGATACATACATATAAAGAGTTAATACAGATATCTGAGTCTACCTCAGTTATTGAATGGTGTTTTGGATATGAATTTGGATCTGTATGGACTGGTTTCGGACAATGGACAGCAGGAGCAGCAGTATAGGATAACATTACAGTGTTACATTGCAGTCTGGGGACGTTGGAATAAATCAATTGAAAAATTCCACAAGATTTTTGGACGGATGACGATGGATCGCTTCTAGACGATGGATCAACGGATGAATGAATGACTCGCCTCACCAATTCATCCATCTAACTTGGAACAACTAAACGAAGCGCAACACAACAGCACAGAATAGCACAACAGAAACCCTCGAACACGGCTGCTCACTCATAGAAACCCCCGATTTTTTATGACCAAAGTGGGACCAGAAATGGACCCACAGTGGAGTAAAAGTATAAGGAAACTCGAAAGAAGAAATTCTGGACAATACCAAATTTACCAACACATACTCCGCACACACATCGTCTATATTTTAGAAACTGAAACGAAACAACCCTGGAAAACATTGCAGAGTATAGAAATACAATTGTACATAGGGAATCGATAGTAGACGTAAACCAAGTCGGATTGTATAAGACAAAAAAGCGATTGAGTTGAGAGTTGAGTAGTGAATTTCATCCAGTGGATATACACATACAGAAATATATACGTAGATACGAAGGAACGATTCTTTTGCCTCCCCTTTCTTTTTGCCCACAAGCTCAATGTTCAATATTCTATTTCGGATTTTAGATATTCTCCTTTCCCCGTCATGAATAGGCTACGAAATTCACGATCAACCAGCAGTCAGAGCTTTTGTACTGGATTTCCCGTATTATTTTCTACATATTACATTGAATTTTACTGTATTTCCATGGACGTTGCGTCTCAAACTGGGAGTCGAGATTCGAGATTCGAGTGGGTGGACGAAGATCTGCAGAACCTGTCTGTAGATGTGTATGTACAATGTACATACACGTACGTATAATCTGAAGCCTTACGCAATTCCCTGTCTGTCTCCTGTCTTTCTGCGTCTGAATGTCTACATGTGGAAATCCGATGTGGATATTTCCTTCCGCTGGCTCCTTCTTCCCTTCTCCCCCGTTTTATCCACACAGCGTTTATTTCGTTTCCTCCGCGGAAAGAGTTTTATTCCAGTCCTTTTTTATTCTACTTATATGTATTATTGAGCTTTTGCTGCTCTGTTGTACTCTTATGTTTTTTACAGTTGAAAGTCGAAGAAATCTAAAAAATTAAAATCATTGCAGAACCTCCGAAATCTACAGAATCCGAGAGAGATTCTTCCTCAATTGGGCAGTGTATCGACATGCGTGCATAATAATAAACTGCGCTGTACTGTTCCAAGAGAAATGCATGCACATTTCATGTACTTTAGTAGGCACACATACGTACAGTACACAGTGTGTTATAAATATTAAATAATTGGCTTCTTGGGAAATTTCCACATCCAAATTGAGAGTTTGCTTCTGAGGTAACCAAGTACAAGTATACAAGTGCCAGAACTAGCTCAAGAACGAGTGCAGGTACAAGTACACGTATGTGTACACATGTACAATGTACAAGCAGACTTACAAATTTCTGAAGAATTGGACAAAAGCACTGGAGAAAAGAGAACAAGCACAATGTACGATGTACCCTGTACCTATACATTATACATATAGAAAAGCTGGCAGCTAGAGAATGCTAAAGTTGAAGAAGGAAATGAAAAGAGCATTGAATTTTCGACTGGTTTCCCAGTTCCATACCTACTTTTACCAATGAACTCGGACTTCTTTTATGCTGGACACTGGACGACGATGAGGTGCACAATAGAAAATGAAAGAAGAGGAGAGAGAACATTGCAAGTTTTATGAGCTCACTAGCTCGTCGGTCTTTACTCTACGCCAGGTTTTTTATGAGCAGCTCGTCAATTTATCAATACCAGATTTGAATTGGGCATGTGGATGAATTTCGATTGGGATTCGAATTCGAATTCGAATTCAAATCCGAATTCAGATTTCGATTCTACTTTTGATTCTAAAGGTGAAAGCAAAGTTGAGGGAAAGTCGAGCGAAAGATAAAAGGAGAATGGGAGAATAAACTATCGGCCAAATGTATGTATGTATGTATGTGTATGGAATGTAGAGACGGTAGACGCGGTAGAGAACGTGAAATTGGGATCAGGATGGAGAAAGTGTGGAGTTTATCGATTTATTCCCTCAATGCCAACGTGCGAGTGTTTGTAAAGTGTCTGTCTTTGCACTTTTCCCCAGTTTTTCCTTGCCCCTTCCTTCTTTGCTTTTGCCTTTACTTTTACTTTTACTTTGGTTCACTTCCCATTGTCTGTTCAATCCTGTCAGCCAGCTAGCTTTTTTCTTGCTCCACCTCGTTGTATGGGACCATAAGTGGGCTCGAATACTGTACGTACAGTCAACTTCAGAGTTAGCAATGCACAAACTTTTGACAATTTCTACGATTCCTAACGGACCAAAGAAAAGTGTGTCTCGATCATGCCGAATAAAAATTATCCTTCTTTGAGGCAAAATTTCGGACAGTGTTACGGATATTTTTAAATCTTTAATAAAAATTATACCGCAAAATGTATGAATTTTCATAAATGAAGCACACTGTATTTTTCTATCTTTGGTCCTTGGGTTTGTTGTCTCAAGTATTGCTTTGACTTTCTTTTCCACTTGCCTTTCATCAGTTTTTTGGAAATTTGTACACTCAAGATTGGAAGGAATGGCAAAAAAGGAGAAAGCATAATAGGAGCAAGATGTGAAAAAATCTGATGGAATGAACGGCAAACTCAATGTTTTTGTAGGTGTTTGTTTGTCGTCGTTTAGTTTAGACTACCGAACTGTGTACTTTGTTTTCTACTATACTGTTCTATCTCTATCTCTTTCTGTGTTGCACTGCGGTTTGCCTTTCTTTGCTTTGGGTTGACTTGCATTTCGTTCACTTCACTTGAGAATGTCTGTGACAGACAAAAGAATAATAAAAATTGTTTATGTGGTGTGGACTAGTTCACACTTGCTGACTTGCTCGGCATTTTATCTAGAGTAAAAAACACATTTTTATTTCACTGCATCCGCCACGCATAAAAGATTTAATGCAAAATTCAAAACTCGTTGGCTTTGCCTTTTTGTTTCTCGTTTCTTCTCTTCTTCACGACTCATTTCCTCCCGTTACGTTGTTTCAGCAAGTTTGCACTCCAATTTTTTCTTTTTACAATCAGTCTTTATACGTATATATATATATTATATATAATATAGATTCTGCATACTAAATGGGAGAAAACAAGCGTTTTTACTGTCGCATCATCTGCTTCATCTTCAAGCGTCGATTTAACGGTCGGAGAAATAAAAATAGACTTTTTTTGCATGCCTTTTATAGTAAATTTTACTTTTATTATTATCTTTATTCGGTTGTGAAAAACGTGAGTTCAAGATGGAATTTTTCTTCCTTTCAGTACCGGTATGTATCCTCTCATAAAAACTCCTTGACGACGAGACTAAACTTTTTTAGCACAATTTTATTATGCGTTTATTTGTTATTTCTTGTGAATTTGCATTCAAATTCAAAACAATCGATTTTTTTGCCTGTACATTGTACATACATAAATACACAATTTCTCAAATTAAATGAGGTTCAACTTTTATTATTTCAACTATTGTATGCATACGGAACAAACTTGCAAGTTGATTAATTTTATCACAAAAGTTTTCATCGGTATGGAGGAGAGAGAAACAAAGTTTTCCCGTGCCAATTGCATTTTATTTTTGTACATTCAGAGTGTGAGTGGATCGTCTTCAGAATTGAAACAGGGGAGGGCGAGAAAAAAAAGAATAGTTACAGGAAAAATAAAAAAAGTCTGCATATACATACAAATTGGCAATTGGGTGCAGCTCGGCCTGTAAAATTGAATTAATTTAAACAGCTCAGATTGGCTAATTGTTAAGTAGTTTGGCTCGTGGGTCGGGTCGAAAACTGGCGTGTGAGTCTTAACTGTGCATAAAACATGAGACTAAGAAACGTGGAAAAAACTATAGAAAAATGTAAATTCAAAAGTATTATTCCACTATTGCATTGAACCGACCAAGAGTACACTATACAAGGTTTTAGATATAAAACGGTGGGATTAAAAATGAATCTTGCAGGGAATAAACCGAAAACACAGACAGACAAGAGAAGATGAGCAGGATGAACAATGAACAAGAACATAGTCGTACTGAGAAAAAATACTTATTTTTGAGGGAAACAAGAAAACGCAGGGTTCTTTGGATAAAAAAATAAATGAGTCCCACAGGGAAACATTTTGTTTGTTGTGCCTCTTCAGTTTAAACTGCGTCTGGATTTTTTTACCAGGGAGTCTCAATTCTGTACGTATAGGCAATCTATGTACACAGATTTTTCTACATTGTGTTTCGTATATTACGCGTTATAATGTGCTTTCTCCTCTTTCTGCAACGTAAGATGTCTGATGCTCCCCCGATTTATTTCATATCTTTGAATATTAGTCAGGTTTGGCATTAAGTCGTCAATTTCCATTATCGTGCCAAAAATTTCTTTATTTATAAACTTTCTCTTATAATTTCAATGTTGGAACAAGTTTTGTAGATTTTAGAATCAGGAAAAAGGCTGGTTGAAACTATTTTTCAAAGTTTTTTTATAAAATGTCAAAGCTCTAAAATGCACCTACAAAATGCAACAACACACACACACACACACATACAGTAAACTGGTTGGTCGGTGAAATCATGGGAATAATCGACTTTCTTCCCTTCAACCAACTACAAAATTGACTAGAATAGAGAGGGATGTAGAGAGAGAATAGTGGAAACATGAGAGAAGAACACCAGGCCGATTAGACTCTGGATTTGGGATTCCCTGAATTGCATGGCATGCAAACCCCGACTGTGCGTATGCGGGCGGGCATAATGCACTTTATTTTGTCTCTCTTTCGCTCTCGGTCTCTCATTCTCTTTATTTTTTCTTTGGAGGGAAAAGTAGAAGACAAAGATAAAGAAAAAGAAAAGGACACGGAATAAACAACACAAATAGAGAATCGGCGAAATAGGGAGAGAAATTGGCCATCTTCATTCGTTGGCGTTGGCGTTTCCCCATTCGAATAGTTTAAGATGGAGAAAGTTAACTTGAACCACCATCACTATGCATCTCTGCCCCCGTCGCTGTCTCTCTGTCTTTGTATGATATTCTTCTTGCTCCTTCTTCTTTTCCACGGTTATTTACAACCGTGGGGTAAACATGAGCGTTTGTCTTCCTCCCTTCCTTTTTACGTTCCCTCTTCTTCCTCTTCCTCTCATTCCCTTTTTTATTTAGTAGGTAGATCCACATCCAGAAGCAGATCCAGCTCACAACTATTCAGCAAGAATAATAAAAATCGTGGCCGAAGAAAAGCAAGAAGACGAAGTAGAAAAGCAAAGACAAGCTGAGACTTATTGTGGACAAAAAGAGGGAGGGAAAGCAAAAGTAAGAACCAACCGCGGAGAAGCGGGAATGTTGAGGACAGGCGGAACAACAACAACTAAATTCTAAAGGAGAAACAAAAGTGGCGATGGAACTCTATTATGTACAATGTACACTGTACATACATTTGAAGGAGGGGAGAAGACAATGAAAAAGACGAAACAAAAAACAGCATGAATACGCTGCGATGGCGTTCACGTGGAATGGCGTGCGATGGGATGCAAAATGATGGATAAAAAAATTTGAAACGTATAAACAACGCCATAGATATTAGCTAGCTACGAATGCATGCAGATACAGAGTTGGAGTTGGAGAAAACTTTCGTGTCACATCCCGCTGTGTCAACCCACGATCAATTTTTCAAATTTAAAAAAATATTATACATACATGCACGTAATGTACAAGTTTGAAGAAAATTGGTAATATTACAGAGCTTTTACAATGTCAAGGAAATTTTATGGTGAAAGCGTTGATTTGTGTAAATCTCCATTTAAACAAATGCAGAATTGTAATCCGTTGCGAAAATTCACTAAATGAATTTCCATTCTACCCAATAAACTTTTCTTTTATGCACGCTCCATAGTTTTGTGCATATTTTATTATCTGCAGTATGTATTAGTTAGCTCGTGCCGTGACAATTCCGAAAGGCCTCCTGCTTCCCTTTGTGTTCGACGTTTCACTTTGATTTAGTAATACTTTTTACGCTCTATTGTGTCTCTTTTTGTCACGCGGGGAGAACAAGGGCGCCGTTTCACGATATTCTATTGTGTCACATGTGTACTATGTATATTGTATAATATGTACTCCACTTCTTTGTGGAGTACTTACTTTGTACTTCCTTAAAGTGTGCAAAGTGGAGTGTGCTCCAGTGTGTACAGTGTACATATAAAGTAAGTGGCAAACTTTCCCACTACTTTTTCGAATCCGGTTGAAATAATGAATTTATAATTAAATAAAGTCAATAAAAAGTTAGCTCACATCATGCATGGTCGGTCGCTCTTTGGGGTTTTGGCCTCAACTCCTGTGGTAATTATATCGGTACATATGTGCAATTTGCTTGCAAAAACTTCATCTGTGCTTCGTTTTTGGAGGGGAAAATTACTTTTTGGCAGTAAACAATAGACGATAAACCAAAACGTCGTGGTAAAACGAGGATAATGGCGACTCTTGTCTTTTAATACGGGTTTATCAACCGTTTTCCAATTTGTTATTTTATGTGGCGCCGAAATAAACAAAATAAACAAAATTTCTGGGGATAAGGTCAAGTTTTTTACTGGATGCATAAACAGACCAATTTTCTTAAAATAAAATATTTAACAATGTCAAAATAAAAATTTTTCTTATGCTTCATTTCATCTTCCTCCTTCAGTTTACTCTCCTGCCCTGGTTCCAAAACTTTGCCAGCCCTTCTCATCTCTTCTAATCTCCATGATGATGACTACAAACCATAAAGTTTCCCTATAGAAGAACGCCTACACTTTAAATCATTAAAATGCCCCCTTGCTTTTCATTTTTGACATGAGATCATTATTTTTATTTTATTTTATACAAAGAAGCTTTATGAAGCTCAAAGTATGTACACAACTTACTTTTCCAACCTCTGTAATATTCGGAGTGAGCAAAAAACCGACTGTAGCCTAGAAATGAATAAAATATAGTTCAACCGAGCTCTTTCTTGGCCGCAGGAGGAGAAAGTCCAGAGACCAGAGAAGAGAAGCCAGGGCAGCAGGAAATCCTGAAAACTGGGCCTGTCTTGCCCCACTAAAGGAGCTGTGTGTATTGTGCCTGTATCTTAATATATACAATATACATCTATGTATCTCGTGAAAGGAGGTAAGAGTGAGGAAAATATTGTGCCAACATAAATTATAAATATGGGCAAAGCCGCCTGTTCCATGTTACAGAAAGCAGAGAACAGGAACTGGAACTGGAACAAGAAGCACGAGAGCAAGATAAGTATAACATATAACATGCTTTATACAATATACAATACACAGCAGCAGAAGAGCAAGAACACGAAGAGACTTCTTGGAGAAAGCAAAGATGGTGGAAACCGAGAAAAGGGAGAGTTTCCATTTCAACTCCTCTACTCTGCATACAGATGATGATATAATGATGATGATGATGATGGGAACCAAACCCAAAACCAGCAGTGAGCCTAGCCAACAACTGAAGAAGAAGAAGAAGAAGAAGAAGAAGAAGAAAGCTGGTCGAATCGAGTTGAACCACTATGGTCTAACGGCCTGGCGACTTAAATTCCCATTGAAACGTGAATATACACATACTGAATACCTTCACGGGGCATTCAAAAGATACATTTTGCCTTTCAAAATGTCTACACAAATCTCGTTTTGTAAGAAACTAGAAAATTTTTTTTAAAGGAAACGGAAGTAAGAAGTAACACGGACTTGAAAGTTGAATGAACCAAAACCTAAATGGCGAAGAGGGAATTATTTTGATATGCTTGGTCTTTCTCCCATCTCATTCTACTCTACTTCTACTCCCGATTGAGATTCTTTATCCAGTTGTTATTTTCGTATTATACTAGAATAGTTCAGATATATACATACATAGGAGATGTAAATGCGGGAGTAAAGTCGTAAAGGATGTTATTACGGGATTGACTGTGCGTT
>JAQIVE010004728.1:0-14055 GCA_034698285.1 Sminthurinus bimaculatus | reverse complement strand
GCAAGTGTAAGTTAAAAATATCTCCGAATTTTCATCCAAGGGCCAAGAACCACCCTTTTTAATATTTTTATTCTCTCTATTTTCATGTTGTGTCATATATTATGCATGTATATTTTTACGATGTTAGAAATGAGGCGTAATGTTTTTAACCGTCATTGTTTCCTTTCGGCAAGTTATATGTTTGTTTTGAACCGACAGACATGAAACAAGTAGTAAATAAAGCATGTAGACTTGCGATGAACTAAAGTGTGTTCCAGTTAGATATATGTAAGCGATATAATCAAGCCAGTAATATTGGTTGACAAGCAGAGTTGCTGGGTTTACCAACAGTGAATGTAAGATAAAATTAAAGAATATCGGATATCGAAGAAATTCCTGGAGTGGTTTTTGTACTTAAGAACGTACGTAGAATAATATTTAGTTTTAATGAAGAATATTTGAGTTTGAAATTTCCTGTACAGTGTTACCGATGTGTAGTCTTAAATATCAAAGATTTTGAAGGTTTGAGAATTTTCTGAAAATGCCTTCATGTTGCCTCGGTATGGGGTACACAGACATAGTTGATTCTTTAATTTGCTGGTCTCTTTATTTCTTTGTAATATAATTTATCGGGACGTTAGACATTTTACAATGTCCATCTGTTCAGTTTGTGTACAGTTTAACATTACACTTTAAGAATTGCACCAGACGTCTTCTTTTTCGCCTGCCATATACCAACGAAAAATATAAAACTTCGGGGTTTGTTTTGAATTCATTTAATGGTAGTTGGCTGCAATCCAGGAAAACATATTATATATGTATACATAATACATATAGATGGGTAAATATGTACTTTATGCAATAGGACGAGAAAGATAAATGAATAAGGAGAGAGAAAATTTCAACTTGAGTTAAACTAACCATTTTATATGACTAAAATAAGAATCTTTACTCAAGACTCTTGAAGTCATGGTACAAATTTTACGAATTGTGTACTTATAAATACAAATACAGATATGGTGTTTTCATTGTGATACAGAAAAAGTAAACCGATTGTGGAAGCGCAAATGAATCGTAATGATTGAGGTATATCTAAATTGCGAGATATTCGTATCGAAAGTTTCCCGCGCTCCATTTACTACATTATAAATTTAAACTTAAATACGTGTGTAATTTAGCTTTTAACCAAGCTAGGGCTTTGAAACTTCCAGGGCAGGTAGTTATTGAACCCAATTAGTGGAAAAAAGTGAATATACCTCAATCATTACGATTCATGTGTGCTTACACAATTGATCTGCGCAATCTTAGTTCGTGACCTATGTTGTTAGCTCCTTTAATGCGGCAGACTGACTGATAAGTTTCTCTGTTCAAGCTCGAGTTGTACATACTATAATTTAAGTGCCAGGGGACCTTGTGTAGATTTGACAAGGAAAAATAATTTAATCGCAATTTGTAGGTCCATAACGTTGTGCGAGGCACTACGATTTTGTAAACTTTGCCTGAATCTATATTTTTTGCGAGTTTCTTTCTACATATTTTCATTTATGTTTGAATTTTGCATGCACTTATAAGACGAAATTACGTTAGGTACATGTGGTCTGGTCTATGTAAGTTTCTGAAGAGACATAGTGAAATGAAAATCAAAAATTGAGCCTTGTACTGCTTCATTTTGGACTGAAATAAATTCATGAGATGTGCAAGCAAGCGAATGTTGCTGGTTAGTTATGTTACTATAATGTTGAAGTTGAAAAATGTTCACGTCTTTCTCATAAGATTCTTAGTCAATTTCGTTACGTTTTCTTTTTCGTTTCCGTGTCGTTTTCTCAGTTAAATTTATACATGCCTGGCTTATTTTTGACGGGAATAATGGCAGAAACTCAAAATATATTTAAGTTTGAATTTGAGTACTACACTTTCTCAGACATGTCTGGCTGCATGTTTATTTTACATGCGTATTTCTATTTTTTCTGAGGTTATTCATACATATGAATGATTATATATTACTGCTATTATATAGGTGACGTGATATCATCCTCGTCTTATGGATGGATTTATTATTTTGTATACACACTCTTTTGGGTTGAGGTTAAGGTAGTCTCCCTGGGAAAATGTGGTTCTTTTTCCAAACTCAGAATTTTGTCCACATTTATCTATTTTATTGTCCGTCTATTTTTTTCTCCTCTGCCGTTTTTCTTCTCTCTTATCACAAAGTATCTCAAAATCTATATAAATGCATATGTATTTTAAGAAAGGGAGCTTCAATTTCATCTCAATTCCAGTGGAACTAGGAGAATTATTATGGCACGTTTTTGTTAACTCGCCCTCTATATATAAAAGCATGCTGGGATTGTCACAGTAGAAAACAAGTGTGCGGGATATGTATATTATATATTAAAAAAATGTGTAATTTAAACGATCTGATGGGAAGGCACACGATTTTCCAAATGTTGTGTATGAGCATCAATATCATTCTCCATGTATAAAATTTAGAATATTACGTATTTAGTATGATAAGAAGATAGATTATGGTACAACTGAAGACTTGATTTTGGTTAATGGACAAATGACAAAGAGCATGGAGGCGTGCCTTCCCGCTGCCGTATTAGTAGTCAGGAGCGAAACGAGAATGTGAAGGAAAGAGTGATAACTGGGAAAAGATGTTACGACGGAAGCCCCGTTCTTTTCGTCTACTTTTCCCTCTTATGTTCTCCATGTCTCTCTGATGTACTGGGACATATTCATTCATTTACATTCGCTCACGGTGATTTTTCCCTGAACGCTCTTTTCTCGAATGACATAGTTCCATAACATAAATGAAGGAATAATATATAAATTATGATTATATTCAGCATCATCTTGAGATTATACTGTGTACTGCCGTTGGTTCGAGTCTTGTTGGTAAATTTGTTTTCTTCTAAATTTTGACATAGTTAAACAGATAGTTTGTGTATTTATGTATCTAATTTATGTGAATTATGTGCATTCATTTTTTGGAACGATCATGATTGGTTTGGCTAGGTGAATTTAAGTAAAGAACCAGAGTAAGAGCAACACTACGACGACTTTAATTCAAGTTTCATGTAGTTTACAGTTCCGAGAAAGTTTGATGGTGAACTGTAGGGCGGAGGTTCAATTTTAAACTTTGAAGCGAGTGCATACGAATGAAGAGTTATTTTATGAGTACAAAAATATGTAGTATTTGCGTGCATATGTATTTGTATATACATAATACATATACATACTTTGTTGAATTCAAACGAATGAAAAATAGTCACTTTATTCGAGGACTGACAACTGACAAGAACGAGAAGAGTACAGTTAAACTACTGACTACGCTACATACAGATCGAATTTGATGTAACTTGTGCAAACATACACTTGCCATTTGCAAGGAAGGGAAGAGGGGATAGATCTACTTTTGTTTAACATGGCGTGATTAGAATGAACCTAAATAACTCGTAGTGAGTTGGATTTCTCTCTCTCTCCCTTGCTCTCCCCCCCTCTCTATTTGAATTTCACTCTGGACTTCGTGGTAGCAGTTGTTGAGTTGAATGATTGAATATGGAGATGGAGAAATACCCTCTGTGAAAGTAAAGGAAGCAAGCTAGGAAATCAGAGTGATAGAGCGGGGAGTGTTGTATACAAACCAGAGAAAGATTGGTGGTCGGCACATTCATTCGATGTCTCTTGTTTTCCTTCTCCCTATGTCAATGTGACGACGATCATGATGACTAGGCAAAATGCAGCCATGGAGATTTCGGCTGCATACAGAGTAAGGACGAAGAAAGTAAAGAGTAATAAATTTAGAGTGGCAGAGCTTTCTCTATGATTCCCGAGAAATGGACATTTCATTCGTACAATTCTCCAACAATACAAATGAGTAATTCCGGTGAGAATAAGTGTTCTTTGTAAATATTAGTAAAAGGTGTCTGCCTTCTGAAATTGGTAGGATTTTATATTTTATGTATGTATATGAGAATAATGTTGCCTTTGTCTTCCCTGTCACCGGTGTGACATAAACGTAGGTATGCGCAGTAAATGCTCAAGGCAATCTGCTCGTTGTTGGCGTAATTTCGAGGATGCTAGAGATTTCTATTAGAATTGCATACTCTGATTTAGCTCATCCTCTCATCTCAAGCTCGACAGCCCCCGAAAATAAAACAAGGGTAGAACTGAATACAAGTGGAAAGTTGTATTTTGGAACTATGCAGTCCCACTACAAAAATGAGAGAGAAGAGTTTACTTGAAAAATATCTTTTATTTGGGCAGCTCTGTATTATACAGTCCATAATCCTATCCTGAAGATGATTATGCTAATGAGACACGTTGATGAAATTATTCTCAGCTGTAGTAAAAAAAAAGTAAATGTGAACTTTGCGCAATTCACGTATTCTTTTCTTTTACCGCCTCCGTTACTTATTTTGTGCGTCTCTATTCTTTTGTTAATACCACGTCTTACAGTTTACGTGGTGGGAATATGAAAAAGGTATGGTGAAAAGATTTATGGACGAAAAAAGGAGCCAAAGTACAGAGTAACAGAGGTATTAGCTTGTCCTTTCCAAAAGGTTAAAAGGAGTCGAATCGAAAACAATAGAAGACCCTTTCTTACCTTTAGGAGTGACGGAAAAGCTCCTTAGCCTGTACGATTCCTCATCATCATCATCGTCGGGAGTTACGGGGTTGTTGTCTCTATCGGGGACATCTAAATAGCCGGCTGTACTCCTTCGTGGTCCTTTGACTGAGTTTGTTCGTCTCGTCGATCCTGATCGAGAGACTTGCGGAGATTTCGGCAATCCGGTAGGCTTATTGTTATTCCGACGTTGGCAAATGGGCGAACTCTCCGGAGTTGCTATGACTGGAATAAAATTTCCGGCCAAAATTTGTGTTTTATCCTTTTCAGGTGTAGATTTGTCTGAACCTCGACGCTCACCTCCACTATGACGGCGAAATATTTTTGGAGAGTCACGTGGAGTATCGGAGGAGGATAATAATTGCGATGGAAGGTTATAATGATTTGACTGCTGTGATTGTTGTTGTTGTTGAAGGTGTTGTAATAGTTGTTGTGGATGTTGTTGGTTTTGTGGAGGAGGCGGCGGTGGGGTGCCATACAATGAGTTTGAGCTCATTTCTAAGGAAGCACTTGTGATTAATTTTCCACTGCTGGGCACTTTTTTTAAGAATGGGTTATAAGATTCTTGACAGTCTCTGAGAGCACCTTCACTGCTAGCGAGATCGAGGTGCTGTTGATACTCTCGAATGTCCCTCTCTCTTCTCTTGACTTTGGGTCTAGCACCTATCACACGTGCACTTTGGGAACGATGAGCCCCTCCATTCTTTCTCGGTCGGGTGGGTGTATTATTTTGCATTTGCATGTTCCCATGAGCCGTAGAGGCAGACGAAGAAGGGAGATAATCCTCCTTGTATCGGGCCGACTGCCCATTTTCCCGTAAGACAGAGGAGGAAGATGAAGGCTGAGTTGAGCCTCCTGTCCTCCTCGCTGCTCCTGAAGCTCCTGCATGATTGGCCTCCATGGTTGAGCAACCAGGTGCACAAATAGATGCAGATCTCTGCTCTCTCCCCTTAATCGTCATCAAATTATGATAGTAGGTTTCTTGCTCTAGAGTCATCGTTTATTATTATGTAGTTAGACTACTCAAAGCTGTAATTTGGCGTCGAGTTTCTTTTTTGGATATTATTATTATTACGAGTGTAAATGGTATGGGACTGAATTATTTCATCAGAATTCTAGTTCAAGTTTCTATATGGATGAAACATGTATGTAGTATATATACTGCATATGTGTGAATTGTGAATGTTGACTTTTTACACTTAATGTTATGTCACCTTGTTCGACTTTTTATATTTCTCGCGGTCTCTGGATCCCTCACTCTATACTGAAGCTTATTCTATTTCCCTTGGATATCACACGTTTCGGAGGTTCATATGTACGAAACAACATCGTTGATGTGGAAAATAGTCTCAAGTTCATAAACACTGGTTGCAATTTTCTTTCATCACTTTGAATTTCTCGTATAGTATTCTA
This sequence comes from Sminthurinus bimaculatus, assembly GCA_034698285.1. Taxonomy (NCBI): domain Eukaryota; kingdom Metazoa; phylum Arthropoda; class Collembola; order Symphypleona; family Katiannidae; genus Sminthurinus; species Sminthurinus bimaculatus. The sequence continues at coordinate 8,033 of JAQIVE010004728.1, read as the reverse complement.
TTTTATACTTTGTATGCAGCAAAATATTTATTTATATTATTCTACTCCGTTGATATACGCAAGTCAAATTGAGTTTGAAAATGTAAATGGTAGATCTGTCGTTTTTTTCCTTCTCGTTCTCTTGACTGTTGGCAACGACAAACGGTTTTTGAGTCAACAACTGGCAATGTACACAATGAGGTCACTGTGAAATGAGGACACCGTCAAAAACATACCCTGAAATTGTTTGGTTTTGAACACATTGTGAATTGGTAGTGTGGGTGCAGATGTATGATTTAGATACAGTTTATGTGATAGTTGAAGAAAATAGAAGAGGGTAGACACTTGAGATATTGATGCTGATGATGATTTCGTGGTGAGTGAGTGAACGGAAAAGAGAGGAGACTTGGACAGCACTACACGAGAATGAAAAGTATGCAGTTGTCTATGTTACTTTCGTCTTTGACGGTAAAAGGATGGGAGGAGGGAAGGAATCTTAAATTTTTCGATCTTAACTCTCTTTTGTTGTTTTGGCTGCCTGTGTTGTTTACTTAAAAAATGTTTCACCTACCAAAATTGCGATAAACTGAGTCGGTGATGTTGTAAGGTCGAGTCACTTCTACGACGACCACTACGACTCCTTTTTCACTCACTTGTGTGTTTCATTTGAATCAAAAATATACTCTTTATATACATACGATGCACAATGGACAGTCTCACAATGAAGAGACCACGTATACAAGGAAATAGAATGCGATATTGGAACTCTGTTACACTTTTGTCTTGATGTCGTGTTGTTTCTCTTACAAGCTACTTGCTATGGGTTTTCTCTTTGTCTTGCTGGTTTGTAAACTGCAGAAAATTTTCAGGCCAAGAGCAAAACCCAGAGAGAAAGTATATTGTTGTAAGTAATATCGGTTGTAGTAGCAGCAGTTGTATTCACAGAAGAATGAACGTCTAGTATGAGACAATGTTTTTTTATATGCATAAGGTAGTTTTCTTTTCCTCCGCTTCTTGTTCTGCCCAAGTAGTTTGAAAATCCGAGTTTCACACTGGCGCTTTTTACGACACGCGTGTAGCACCCGGTCTGTAGGTAGAATTTTTGCTCGTACCACAGTTCACACTCTCATTCCTTTTGTTACTGTGTTAAACGGCGTGTGTATAGTCTTTATGTATTCACAATCTATTGAATGGCCCACCCATTGGTACCCACTTGGTACAGTAATTCCTGACATGTAACGTCTTTGCGTGTTTTTGGCTCCTTCCTCCTTCTTAGTCGTGTTCCAAGATGGATCGGATATAGTAAGATTCCTTTGGCCGTATTTGTTCTTTTCCTTTGCTCAGCTCTTTTCCTTCTTCTTCTTTCTTTTCTTGTCCTGAATCATCCAATTCTCAATTAGTTCCCAAATGAATTCTTTTTGCCTGATTTACCTCTAGGAATATAATATTTATGTGCACGTATAATATAGTTATTTTCTCTCTAGCGATACGTGCCTATGATTTATGCATACATGTACAAAAAAAAGGAATAGAAAGAATGGGTGGACTCTCGGTATGTCTATCTGTCTTTTTCTTTCTTTCTCGCCCATGCAGAACATATGGGTTAGGGAATGAAAAATGAAATAGGAAGTAGAAAATATGTTGGCCAGACAGCAAGGGGGAGAAAGCAAAAGGATTTTGTAGGTTATGTGTATACGTATATGTAGTAATTGAGTTTTATTTCTGGGTAAAATGAAGGAAAGTGAGATATCGCTTTTGGACACTTACGTTTGAGCATTACGTACATACATAGCTACAGAATGTTACAAGACAAAAGGAGGAGGAGGAATAGCGACGGATAATACATGTATGCGTACGTATCTGTATTTTCGTGCATGTATCTAAATGGATGATAGTGTGCACATGTAAAGACTACGTATTTGGATTAGGGGATTGTATGTACATATGTAGACGGGGATTAGATCGATAAAGATTTTCTCTATTTTACACAACTACAACACAAAAGCTAATCAGCTATCATTCAACTTAAGCTTTTCTACTATTTTCCTTTCTTTTTCCCCTGTACGTGTACCACTATGTATAGTAGATCTCTACTATTGGCAATGACAAATTAACAGATGGTCCTTGTGGACTTGAACAAGCAATCAGGAGTGAAAGAAAGTATAGACCTAGAGACAAATAAGGTTTCCTTTTCTTTCATGTGATTTTTGAAATTGGAAAATGGGAGAAAAAGTATTTGGAAGCTTTCTTTTTTTATGTTATTGTCGAACAATTGGATTAAACCCGCGTTTGAAAGTCCAAGACAATGTGTTGTTTTCTTAATAAATAATATGTAAGGCTTGGGCATAAATCGTAAAGTATTGTTTCAGTCGAAGATTTTTTGCCATAATATTTTCCAATTTTATTCTTTATGTGATCTGTGCATGTTATTTCGTGTGCTTGTAGTTTGTTTCATGTGCTAGTGGAAAGGAAGTGCGACTGTTTAAAAAGTAGAACTTTGAAAATAGAGACGAAATAGGGACAAATGTGTATATTTTAATAGGTTTTTGCAACTTTCGTGGGAAGGAAATTATTGTACCAAGGAGAGTAATAATATTGTTTTATCGCAGTCGTATTCATACTAAATAGTAATAATAGTAGTAGTTAAAAACGGCGATAATAGTAATAACAGTTGTAGTGCCGAAACGTGAAGTTAAAAATATATAATGGGATTTTTAATAATACACTAAAACCTCTTTATAATGAAATTTTTCTTCTTGGTAACAAAAGCTTCCTTTTCCAAATTTTGTTCATTTTGATATGCTTGTCATACTTATCAGCCAATGATGTTCCATTAAAAGCAACTCCCCTGCTTTTGATAAGTTCAATAACATCTACCATGTCAGTACAACAAAACGAACAGTAAACTCTGACCTTAAAAAGATTTTATTTTAAATTAGTCATTTAAATTTACAAGGGTTAATTTGAACGTTTTTAAGTGAAAAGTTTACTATACTACACATTTTAAAATACATTCCTTAGATAATCGGGTAAAAAATAACTTCAAATATAGTTTTAAAGAGTCTGGTTTTTATTGAATGCGGGCTCAATACATCGTTATTGTTATACCATTATACTTAAATTTTAAATTTAATATGTAGCAGCTTTTGATAACTTGAGGGTAACTGCCTGCACTATTTTTGGCGTGCGCATGTACTTTACACGGTACTCTATGGAAATTTTAAAATCCATAACCCTCAAGTTATCAAAAGCTGCTACATATACGTTTTGCACTGATATTAAAAAAGTTCTAGCAAGGCAGGATTCCCTATAGAGCGAATAACTTGAGCAAGGTTTAAGTTTAGCACGGTGACTAGTATGAGTGATTAATAAGCTTTGTTGCACATGGAAAATTTGTTCATGTCACTCATTTAGTCGGTTGGAACATGCGGGTGGTTTGGCCAGTGGAGTGGTTGAGACATTTAAAAGTGGTATGAGGGAAGTAAAAATATGCAAAACGTTTACACAGAAAGCGAAACGAAATGGACTATTAAATGTGAAAAATAATAAGAACATAAAACGATGTAGGGCCATACTGTCAATCACTGTATCAAATACAATACGTGAGCGAATAAGAAAACGACAAAGTTTTCTTTTATAATAAAGTTACATACCGTGTCTGTTTGAATTGTGCGGCAGCAGCACTACGAAATTTCCTTTCTTTTTGGAGACGGACAATTCAAAGTGCCACACTATTGAAAGCAAGGGTAGAGCGTGCATTTTCAAATGGAAAATTCATGCAGCACTAAAAAGTTCCTTTCACTTTTTACGCGACGGACAATTCAAAGTGCAGCACTACTGGATTCTGCCGCACAATTCAAACAAACACGGTATATGTAGTATGTATATATGTACGAGGGAAGACTAGAGTCGAGTTCAATTGACTCTATACTATGACATCAGACAGGATAAAAAACGAAGCCCACAGGTGTTCCTTATTAGGACAAAAACGAGAGAGAAAGTAGTAGTAACTCCAACGAAAACTTATAAGAATAGTAATAGAACATAGTTTTTGCAATGACAAAAGGAAGGAAATTCCATCGTCCTTTCCTTTCATGCTTTTCCTCTTTTTTAAAGTTTGTTCCATTGTACTAGACTGTCTTTTTATTATGATGACGATTGAAATTAAATTATGGAGTCCTCTCTATATAGAAGTCTATTCACTAATATTGTGAAATTTAAATGAAAGAAAAACTTTTTAGCAATGACTTGTTATGAAAGTGAAGCGAACAAACTTTTGTTGCATGTTCTTACCTTTTAATGAATAAAAAATCCACTGCACTGAATGTTGAATTTTGAAATTCAAAAATTAACTAACTTCATATAGAGCACGATTCACTTCAAAAATTTATTTTATTTGGCAATTGTACGTTTTGCAATCACAAATAATATTGTGTACACAATAAAATAATATTAATAATGATGAAACTGTTGTATTTTGTCTTTCCACGGTGTAATTCCACGTTTGCTGAGAAATTTAGACTTAAGATTGTTTTCACTTTTGCCTGCCGTCAAGAAAACAGATCGACTATTGTATTTCACAGTATTGAAGTGAAAGAGAATGAAGATAAACTATTCGTAGTTTTAGTTGAAGTAAGCACAATGTTTGAGGAAGTAATAAATGTAGGTAGGTACTTGGCGCTGGAAAGCGTTTTCACTCCTCTTCTTTCGACGTCTCCTCCTCCTTCTCCTCGTATATTTTTTGATCTTTGGCTGTTGAGTCAGGAGACACATGAAATGAGTCCATGGTGATTTCGACTAGTGGATTTATGTTGATCAGTTGAGAAGAGGAAAGAGGAGACGAAGAAGAAGACCGGGATGAAAGTATACTTGGCTAAAGGCATGACTTCAAGTTAGTTCCCCCTTGTAAATACCCCGAGAGTTATAAGTAAGTAACACAAGGCAGAGGCAAAAAACTGATAGCAATAGTGTATGAACAAACGTCCCAGAGTGAGTAAGTTTGCAAGTAAATGGGATAGAAATATAGGGAGAATTATAGAAATTCACCGTACGAGTGTGTGTGTGAGAGGGAGAGAAAGATGGAGAGAAAAAAAGAACGACGAACAACGAGGGAGAGAGTACGAGGTTGGCTGAATCAAGAGTGACTGACACTGTACTTGGAGCAACAAACGGGTTCTAGATTGTTTGTCGAGTGTGAGACACTATCTTCTTGGTCTCCGTTTCCCTCTGTGCTGCCGTGGTTTCCTTTCGTGTGTGCGTATACTGTGTACATAATACACTGACTTGACTTCTAAACTGACTGACTGGTCGTAGCCGTCGAAGTCGAAAGCGTTTGCTTACACTCACCAGCACACATACAACTCTCATTCTTCCTTCTAGTTTGTTCACTCGTCGTTCTTCTCGCACTCACTCTTTCGACGTACACGGGAGTATAATAACATTCAACTGCGCAAAGGTATGTTACGTATGTATATATTTGTATATTACACTGCTGTATTTAGCAACTCCGGTCGTCATTCAGAAAGAACAAGAGCTCGGTTGCGGTGCATCTCACTACTTTCATAATATCTCATTCCCTTTCCCTTTTACTCTTGTTACTGAGCTGAATTCAGTTCACCTGGGAAACCCAATCATTTCTTGGTTCTATCATTCCGTCAAATTGCTTTGCTGATGATATTTCTATAGGGTGAAATTTCATTTATAATGCAATTTTACTTTGTGTGTTTGTGTGCGGCCAACCTATCTTTGGTTTTGTTCATATGTGCGTTGGTATGTATGTGATAAGCTGTCGACTGCCTATGCTGTACTTTTGTACATACATACCTGGATGTATGATTGTTTTTTAGTATAAAAGTAGTATGTCAAATTATAGTGCTTGGTCCTTGGTCGAAATTCCGCCGTACCAATAGAGGCATGTTGTGACGAGAGAGAGAGAAAATAGAGGAATTATGACTGTCTGAATTAAAGCATATTTTGGAGTAAGAGCCATACCATAATATACGATAGATGAAGTAGTAGAGTGAGTGAGGTAGTTGTTGGTTTGTTGTGACTTGTGAATTTCTCGTGTGGCCTAAAGCCCAATGTACATATTAGTTCATCATCTAGTAGGTAGAATGTAGGCATGCTTTATTATATTATATGAGAAAGAGAGAGGGGAAAGTACAAAAGTGTGAGCGACCTGTATGGCATCGTACCCTGTATGATGATGAAAGGTATGTGTATTAGGTATTTTTGCATGCATTATGTATATATGCATATTTACTCGGCTTTCTCTCTAGACTCATTGCTCTTTGGCTATTTATGCATGGTGTACTTTTGATGGTCATATATGGGTGATGTCTAAAAGTATAAATATTTTATTTCTTTTTCTTTGTATACGTATTCAGTAGTCTCACAGGAAAGTCTGTGTTTTTGTAGTAAGTGGTAGTAAATGAATGAGAGAGGAAAGGAGATAGTGCGTGGGGCCTGTTATGTTTTATGCAAGTACAATAGTGACGAAAAATAAGGGAAAAGAGAAAGGAAGGTGGAAAGGATTGTCGTGCTCCTTCCAAAGTGTAATAATTAAATTTGACGATTTCTACGTAGAAATCACAATGTTTTTGAATGCATATAAGGTAATACGATGTAGCGCGGTGGGAAAAATGTCTTGAATGTCATGCAATTCAAGCTTTTATCTTTGTTCTTAGATCATTGTAGTCTAATGCATTTTGTCAACTTGTTAGAAAACCTTTATTATTGCTATATAAAAGACAATATGTATAATGTATATTGTATATAGATACTACTCATTATAGCATCCGAGTTTTTCTGTATGTGATAAATAAAAGTAATTATTTTTGTTGAAAAAGTATAAAATATAGTTTCCACTGCTTGAATGAGCTGAAATGATATGGATATTACGGGTGTCGTAAAGTTTGGGCTCTAAAAAGAGTTAATAATACCGCTTCTTTGCCTTTTTGCTACTACTTGATGATTTTTATGTTGGTGTGATCACCTAATGTATATCGGTAGGCATCTTATATTGGGTGCATTTATGTGTAGATTTTTTGTTAATAACTATATGTTCCTGGGTTTGAACAAAGTATGTGCATGCATGAGTTTGAATACGGGAGAGTTTAATGTAGCATTGTACGTGAAGGCAAATTGCAATTTGAGAAGTTTACGAGAAAGTCGTCCTTGTTCTCACTTTTTTGCTCTCCATTTTCTATATAAAGCTTCATTAGCGGTTTAAGACAGCAAAGAGTTGAAACTTTTCGAATGGCTCAATATCCTATTCCTCGCTCAGTCTCTACTAGAGAAATGGTAATCTACTTAACAGTAGTGAAAATTGAATCATATAAGACGAGTAGAAGGGATGTGACTATGGGGAATTTTGGAAATCCACTGGAACTCATCCTCGTGCTGTGTCCTAGTAACAGAAATGAGTCAGAAGAAAAGCGAGAGAAGCTTTGCATTGTCCTCCTCATCTAGTTAGCCTATCGTATCTTTTTAACCTTATGACAGAGTTCAAGTATTAGGTATTAGGTAGGTGGCTAGACCCATCCCAACTTCACAGTTTGTTTTAAAAGTGGAGAGTTGGGAAACAACACCAACTTTTATTTCCTCAGGTTGTAATTTCCGTTAGTCATAAGCCAAAAGTTAGTAAGCTTTACACTATAAGTTGAAAATCGCTGTTACTCACTTTTTGCTATCGTTTGCTATACAGTATGTACATAACGGTGACCATACAAATTATCCCATGACTTGGTAAATCTCAGTGTAGAAAGAACGAGGAAATGAGAGGTAGTAAAAGCATTTGTTTTGTTTTGAGGAGTATTTCGAATGTAACATTAGTATATTATATTATATAGGGGGAAAGGTAACATGGTGGCGATGTGCATGAAGATAACATACTTACGTAGGTACTATGTATATGTAGATAATATGTTAAAGAGAAATGTGATGACGAAGTATATTTGGCACAGCGTTCGTTAGTTAGTTTCACTCTCTCTCTCTCTCTCCCTCATTTTTTGTACCTCGGTTTATTATTAAAAAAGAAAAATGACATCATTTTG
>JAQIVE010004727.1:0-14057 GCA_034698285.1 Sminthurinus bimaculatus | reverse complement strand
CCTTCGAGGAGGGACTTTTCTCTCCTCTTTCTCTTTCTCTCATTCTCTCCCTCTGTCTCTTAACTATTTATGTATATTACCATGAATGAAATGATGTAAAGTAAGGGAAAGTGTGCATGCTGCGTGTAGAGATCCCTGGTAAGTAGGATCGCTTCAAGAAATAGTCATTCATTAGGTTAGAGATATACTCTCGAGTATTAGCAGTAGTCCCTCTCAATCTCTTTCTCTCTCCCTCTTTGCTTTCCATATCTCATGAGATGTGAAATGTAAGGCGTTATTATCAGCATTATTATTATCACTGCACATAAGTATATCCGGGATGGATTTGAAAAGGAATCATAATATCTATGAATGATGATGAAAAGATGAAAACTGGAGAATCAAATGTTTGCTGCTTGGATTGATTTCCTGTATAGAGACTGTCTGACTGAAAAAACTCGGATTTCTTTTTTTGTCTTTCATTTATCTCCTAGTCACATATATACTACACATATTTCAAAAGTCCTTTGAAACATGATGTGTAATGAACGGACGTATTTTCAACTTTTTTTCTTGAAAATTACTTTAATTCACAAAACTCCCTGGGTTTCCTTTCAAAAAATGTATACACCTATAATTCTTTTTTTAAATTAAAGGGGAAAATTAAGGTTCTTATATGTATGTACATGCTGCTTTCAGAAAAAACTGTCTAAAAAATAAATGTGAGGCTTGAATGAAATGAAATGAAAATCATAGCTTTTCGTTTAAATCCGCTTCAAGCTGAAACAAGGGGATTATGTACATTGTGCATATATGTATGTGTATGCATAACATGCATAATGCATAAACTACATCATGTTGAAGCTGAACTTGGAATGTCTGGCCTGGCCAAAATAATGTATGCTTTACATGCTTAACACTTCTAATTTCGCCCTGAAAATGTTGAATGTCTTCCATTTAATACAAGGAGGCAGAGGAGGATGGAAGAGAGAGAATGGCATACACAATAAAGTAGAGTTCAAATTATTGCGGCAACATCCTGAGTCGTGACTTATGTGTGTGCAATGGGTTGCACATATACTCCTGCATATTGCCATACATTTTTAAAGTATTGCCAGAAGGATTTATTCTATCTTGGTCGTCTCGGGTGATTCGTGTCGGATCGGAGGGCACCCGATGATGTACATAAACAAGCATATAGATGAAAGCGGGCGAAAAAGATGTGTCTGTTCTGTGTTGTGCTGTCTCTGTATAGCTACTTGATCATGGACGTGTCTAATGTCTAAAGGGCATTCCCCGTCCAACACACATATTCACATATTAAACCCGACCATTGTGAATGTTATACATACATATATGGCATGTACAATGTACATACATATATATGTAGTGTGTGCTTGTCCCTTTATTCAGAGCGAAGAAAAATAGGAGAAAGAAGGGCGTATATATATATTATTCTCTCCTCTTTCTCCCGCTACTGCACGGAAGGATATCATTACGCATTTTCTCGATCCACCATGAATGAATTAGAGATGGGATTTATTGTGTGGGAGCGGAGAGAAGAGAGCGAGATGCTATAGATGTGTAGCTTGATGCTGAATCAGTCAGAGAGGAGACGAACGGAATGTGAAGATAGGGATTCTTATGTAGATACGTATAGTATGTGTCTGCCTGTTTTCTACATATATATAAAGAACTGCTACAAACACAGCAAAAGCATGTGTGTATCTTCACATACACGCATGTAAAGCGGCTTGGAAAGACTGTAATAATATATGATGGGCCTATGCATGACCCGCGTATGCAGAGAGTTACGTTGGCTTGTATACATACATAAAGCGTGTTGTGTATCCACGGCCTTTCCATTGCTATTTGCTACTATAGTGAAATGAGGAAGGGGGAAGTCCCTCTTTTCTTCTGTTGGCGGCTTGGCTTGGCGTAATGTTGAAGAGTGTGTTCGACTCTCTGTGTCAGCATCTTTTGGTGGTGTGGATAGAAATCCCTATTCTCCATTACTTTTACTTTCTCTCTACGTTCAGAAGGAGAAAGATCGCATCGTGGCGTTTACCCCTGCATTTTCTCCTAAAGCTTCTTCATGGTCGTCTCTATTTCTTTCAACTGTCTAGTATCTCTATGTATACTGTCTGTCTGTCTGTCTACTGTTCCTGCCCACTTATATATCCAGTTGTAGTTTGGCCCATATGGCTTGAACTATAGCCTTATGGGCATATAGATCACTACTATGACTCAAATTTGCTGTCTCTATTCCTTCCACATGCATTCATATGTATTGTGTGTGTGTGTATGTAAAAATTGCATGAAGACTTTCCCTTCTTTTGCCACTTTTTCACTTCTCTGGGAGCAAACAGAGATAGAACAGTAGTAGTAGTAGCAGTAGTAGGACGAGTCTTGCTCCGAGTAAGTTTGTTAGAACGTTAGTGTAAGACAATAAAGCATTAGAGGGAGGAAAAGCGAGAAAACGACGGAGCAAAAGGGAAGGAAGACAAAAGATGGGAAACACAAGTACAAATACAAGTACCAGTCCAGCTAGCTACTGAATACCCACAATTCCAAAGCTTTATTCCCATCCATGGTATGATTCTTCAGTGTTCAATGCTCAGCATCTGAGCATCAACATTCAAGCTCCTTTCTTCAATTTTTCAAGTTCTCAAGTCGACTGCAGTACTCAACGGAAAAAAAGAGAAAATACGCAAGTCGACTTGACGAGAGACGATACGAGATACGAGACTTGAATCCACTGACTGAGACTGAATAGACGAAAAGGGCTAAGAGCCTTAAATAGAGATGGAACAAAAACGTCTCGTTTTGTGTAATGTACTTTTTTACACTGCTCTAGGCTACGTCCTGTATTCTACTCTGCACTTTGTGTTTATATTTATAAGTACAAGTAATACAAGTCCAATCTCATTGCCTTCTCTCTTTCTATAGTTTGAGCGAAGGGCTGAGTAAATGTGAGTATGTCTCTGTACATATTTTTTCCATGGCCTCTCCTTCTGTTCGTATTTAGTGGAGAAACACAGAGAGATGGTATGGTACGCGATCGATATATGGAAAGGAGAATGAGCGAGAGACAGAGAGAGGGAAAACGGGAAAAGTCATTAGACTAGCTCTCTCTCTCTCTCTCTCTCTCTCTCTCTCTCTCTTCCACTGAAAGAGATACAACCCGCCTTCCACTGTTCACTCTTCTCTCTCGTCGACCAACTCGCCTTTGTACTCTAGCCTTTTGTACATATGTATTTATATAAACAGATATATGGAAAAGCTCCCTTTTCTTTCTGGCCTATAAGTACGATCAACTCTATGGGATTCTTTTCGAATGTCTATACATATATTTATGTTTATATGCAAGCTGTATGCACGAACCTCCTCCTGGATGCCTGTATTCGTATATGTATTTGTATATTTGTGTGTGTTGGTGTGCACGACACTTGAGTGTATGTACCATCCAAAATACAGAATACAATACATATTACAACAGCAACTATTCCAACAACTCCCACTACTTTTACTTTTCTCTATTTGTTGAGTATGTCATGGTGGTCCTCTGTTTCACTTTTACTCTCTTGATTTTGCAGTGGCTCTCCTAGTGAGCTCCTAATATTTTGTGTCGTCCTGACTCTCCCTGTCCTCAAATGTGTAGTGAAGAGAGCACATGTATATATGAGTAAGTATGCAACCTACAGCAGTGAAAGTGAAAGAGGACCAAAATGGGATATGTACTGTGTGTATTCATCAAGTTTTTAGTTAGTACACTTTGTATTGTACCAACCATCCAGTTAGTCTGACATGCTGCCAGCCAGCCAACCAACTATGTATGCAACCTTTGCTTGAATTCCCATTGTAATTTTGAGAGTATGTATGTATGTATGTATGTAGCCGGAGACTGAGATTCTCAATGTTCTTTCTCTCTTTGTGTTTTGAGTCTCGTCTAATCGGAAGGTCTTTTGGTCTTTGTACATGGAAAACAAGGAAAGAGAGAGAGAGAAAGAGAGAAAGAGAAATAGAGGATAGAGTCACTCGTTGTACATGCATATTCTAGTCTCCTCTGTTGTCTCGTCTTTTCTCTTCTCTAGTGTATTATGCACCTTACTTCATTTTACTTTGGTCCGGGTTCCGAGCTCGACAAATTTGGTATAATAAGTGTTCTAGTTATAATATTTTCAGTTCCACGAATAGACACGAGTTTTTCGGCTGCGCGATATGAACTCTATGTTTTGTATTTACATATTATGTGTGTGTGTGTAAGTGTACACAATATAATGCTACTTGTGCTTATGCATAAAAGTGGAGTGGAGGAGAAGGCTGAATTTTAGAACAGTTGTAAGAGTTTGATTGTACAATGGTAATGGGCGAGAGAGGAAGAGGAACGGAAAGAGGATAAGAGAGAGAATGATGTCGATGACTAACAACAGAAAAATAGGGAAAGACCAATAATGAGCATCCGCTTGAAACGACAGCACGACGTTACAAGCGACGACTGGCACTGTGTTTTGTCTCTACATATTATTATATTATAATTTTGTAATGCGTACAATATTATATGACGCTATGCTATTTCAGTTGTTCGCTACTTTTGTATTGTACAAATTGTGTTATACAATACAATATGCATAATGTATGCTGGACAAATTGTACATGTGACATGGAATTGAGGCTATATTTTTGCTTATATAATGAGGGTCTGACAACAACCTTGAATGAACTGTTCGTGAGCCTGTAAGCTTGTTATTTCAGAAAGGGAGGTACAAAAGATGGGCCAAAGTACATTTTCCATAAAATCAAAAGGTCAAATATTTGACATCCTTCGAAAGTCCTTATGAGAATTGTCTTCAACATTCGAAAAAAATTGAGACACAGTTACAAATGAAATTGAAAAGTAAAATAGTTGACCTTTTAGTTGTAAAAAATAATTCTTTTACTCGTAACTAGTAGCTAAATGTCTTTACGTTGTAACAAGCTTACAACTTATGGAGAGATTGTGAAGAACCGTAATGTAACATTTTGTGTCGGTGCATAATATTAAACTTTGAATATATGAGCATATTTTTATAGTTAACAAGCCAAATTTACTACGGAGCATAAGCAATGTATGAAAAGATGTCAATGATGTCATATCGAACTAATCATAATGTTATAGGACGAGAGTGGGTTTCCCCTCTCTTCTCCATTTCTATGTAGTCCGATTCTATTAAAATCTAGACTAATATGGTGTATAAACTATATACAAGAGCCATGTGCTAAGTTTATGTATGTAGTATGTATTGTGTAAATATGTGAAATGCACACAGTATGTTTTATATAGTGAGATGAAATAAACGTAGGATTTCGTTAATCTAATTGTAGTTAGTAGTTACTCGGTCATGTTCCTTCTTTATATAATACATGGAGACATTTTAATGGATGTTCTTTTTTTTCGCTTCCCTTTTTACGATTGTGGTTCATTTCACTGTTCAGTCGGTGCTCAGTCGACTTCAGTCGACTTCTTTTACTTCTTCTTTTCTCGCAAACGATTACTGTTGAACTATAACCTGACTGCTGATGTTTATTCGGGAGGTTTTTCAAACTCCAATTTCACCTTTAGAGCTTTCGAGTTTCAAGAGAAAGGACATCAAAGAACATAATTTCCCTGGTACAGAAATTGTCAACTCACCCATTTTCTCGAATGCCAAAAGTCTGTAGCCAGATTTAAGTATTTAAGCTTGCAGAACCTCTCCATTTCATGCCGTGGAATGGAAAACAGAAAAGGAGTATAAAAGAGAAGTGAGCGTGAGTGAAAAAAGATTGGTATTTTTTCCCACTTTTCTCTTTCTCTCTTTCCCTTTTTTCTTCCAACTCTCAATGTTGTCTAATGCATTAAATTCGATGTGGATGTGAATGTGGATTGGATATGGATGTAATTTCACGTGTGTATGTATTCGTATATGTTGGAACGTGCTGACTTAAAAAAAACTGCTGGTTGGCACTTGATTCGATCACTAGTGATGGCACCAACTACCGTTAGATCAAATTGCAGTGTGTGTATGTGTGTGTGTAAAGAGAAAACCAGAGAAGGGAAAAAGGAAGAGATAAAGAATGAGATGGACGTTCCAGCAGACCTCTTGCTGGCTCCGGTCTTCTGAAGAGAAAGAGAACGAAAAAGTCCATAGCGAAAGTGAGAAAAATAGAAGACAGGCAGATAGAAAGAGTGAGTTGACCCGCCAAGAATGTCGTCGATTGCACTCGCGATCAGTTTTTTTCCTTGGCCTTTGTAATGGGAGGAGTTTTGTAGTTGTTGAATTGGATACCACCACGATTAACACACAGTCAAACTGTGAGCCGCAGATATATATTATAGAGAGAGTTGGGAAACGATGGATAGGGTGGCAAAACCTCAAGTTTCAATAGTATACCTATACAATGATGTTCTTACACATCTACAGTAAACCTTAACCCATGTACATGAAACATGAAACATACGTGCCAGTTAGTCACTTTTTTATTAAATTGCAGGGTTGCATCAAGCAAGGCTTGAATTTTTTTTAAACATTTTAATGGAAAACCTTCTTATACGAGTCATCAATGCATTATTTGTACATAAGTTCAATGGGCCAGAAACGCTCGTGTGAACACTAAAATTTTGAATCCGCATTATGTTTTAGCTTGTAGTAAAGTGAAAGTACATTAAAAATGAGGTTATAAGTGTAAGGAAAGGCGCATGTATAATTAGCATGTCGAATAAAGGAGATTCCGAATGATAAATGATGCACTAAATGAGAGGTTTGTGTACACAGCGTCTACTGTACTTGATATTTGAGAGCGGAATGAGAGAAGTATTATAAAACTGTATGTCTTATACTTGACATATCATTCAATTTTATAGTCCCCCTATGACTTGTCTCTTTGTGTGAGTTTGAAGGTAGACGAGATATCTGCGTTTAGGTTTAGGCTTACGTGTAGATACGTTGAGGTATGTGTGTCGTTTGATAGTATTAGATCCGTATTTAAAGGATAAAGTATGCTGGTTTTTAGCCTGTCTCTGCCTCTCAAACATCACGAGGACAGACAAACAAATTGCAGGCGAATGTGGTGTGTGTAATGGAATAGAATGTATTTCTACACGGTCTACATTGTGGGACGTAGTAGAGTTAACTAGAGAGAATGGTGCCGAAAACGGTTGGGATAAGGAGAAATCCTTATATTTCAAAAAGTTGGGAGTAGAACACAGACACACAAACGAGTAGTTTTCACTTTCTCTCTCCTCTTCTTCTTCCTTCTATCGCTCTGTCTCCCTGGTAAAAGTAGTAACAGGGATGAAGGCTATGGAATGGAGAGCTCTTGACAGAGTACTAATGAGTTTGAGGCCATGGAGGGAAGAGGGAGAGAGAGAGTCCACGCTTTGCTAATTATAGGTGAAGAATCGACGACTGAATTGTCATCAGCCGGAATTTGCACTGATGAGATATTACTTAAAAAGAGTCATTTGTTTGCTCTCTTTCCCTTTTTGGACAAACTTGCGACTGTTATGTACGTGTGTACATATACATATATAAATTGTATACAATTCGGTACGTGTATATGCAGTATACATATTCAGGAAAGTAATGGCAGATAGTGGGACAGGACAGGATGAAGGGAAACGAGTGAAAGGAAAAGAGAAAAGTTTGTGCACATTTCACTCTGTGGTTTTTCCCTATATAAGTTATTACCGTGTGTTCCCGTGTTTCTCTTCCGTATATAGACAGCACATAATATATTTGAGTGTATAATCTGAATTTGTGTGTTTCAATGTGTCTCGCTGTCTCTCTCCTTCATGTTCCATTTCATTCGAGTTCATGCAATGCCTTACCATCAACTGTGTCATCCTATGCTGCGTTGTGCCATGCCAGTCCATGATGTTCCCTGTGAAATGAATTACGTCAGTTTGTTTGTGGGAAGGAGAAGCGGAGTTAATGGTACAAATGAACGACTGAGTATGGGGGAACAAAAGAGATATTGAAAGTCATGTGGGTATAATTTTTGTAATCCATAAAATCCAACAGATAGTAAAAATAAACACGGAATGCGGTTGACAGTTGATAATTTGAAATAATGTGGAAAGATGTATCTTGTGCTGGAAAATAAAATATAAAATATTTACACATGTGAATACATGTTTATGTATCGTCACAAACAAAGGTACACATCAATGTATACATTTACAAGCCGAATGTCCACCGCCGAAATTTATTTTACTTTGAACTTTGCTGTAACTTTAGCGTGGGCCTCGAGTACTTGTTTGATATGTAACTATGTATGAGAGTTGACGCACCTATGAAACAGGATATGGCCTGAATATCTCCTGTGACCAGAGCCCCTCTCGCTATCTTTTACTCTCAATGGAGCATGTAAATGTGGGCTTACTAAGAGGCAATACAGCAATGGTAATGGACCATAGAAACGTGGATTTGCATGGGAATCTTTGGTCCGTGGGCGCATTTTGTTTTGTTTTAATAGTACTTTGGTACTTTGTTACTTTTCTTTTTTCCAATTTTTGTACTCAAGTACTAAAAGCTAAATTTGGGAATTCATTTTGTAAAACGGTACAGATCACACAGGAGAGAATGAATTATTATACCGTGCAGTTAGAAGTACCGAGAAGTATGTACAGACTACAGAGAGAATGAGAGAACAAGAGAAATAGAGGGTAAAATTGTGAAGACATTTATTATTCAGTTTCGTTTTTGCTTCTCGGCACCATATTTGTATGTAGGTGCTCTTTTAGCTCCTCATAATTTATGAAGGAAATAGAATTAAACATAGACCTACGCAGACTATTCCAAGAAAGAAAACAAGAAAGACGTATAATGTGCACATATGATATAAAATACGCTATAATAGAAGAGAGCCTTGGGTATAAAAATAAAATACATTCCTGTGGAGCACTGGGGAAAAGGAATGAAAAACACAACACATAGACCATTTTGTTATTTGTTGCTATTCTTTGGGACTTTTCTTGTTCGTTTGCTACTTCTTTCACTTCTTTTCTCTCTGTGGACTTCCTCAACTTTTTTATTTCCCTATTGGCTTTCTATTTTTCTATTCCGTGAACATAACTGTATGTGTCTAGTAGTAGTAGTAGTGCAACTCTGACTGGTATTAAACTCACATCTTTTCTCTCGTACCACTGTACTGTACACGCATAAGAATGTACACCTAATACATACTGAGCCAGTGATAGATATTTTACGTACGATACAACGTACACAAAGCAATACATATAAATTATATGAAGTATCGAATGTCTCAGTCTCGGGATTTTCTTTTTTAAATGAAAAAGCCGCTATGTCATTGTTTCCTGCGTGATAATAAAAAGTTGCACACTACAATACAAAATACAATCCAACATCCATCCACGTTTCGATATAATGATGATGATGATTATGATGACGCGGGAGGAGTATCTATACTTTATAGATAATATACGGCAGAATAAGTGTAATAAGTGTTCGGGTGAAAAGAAGAGAAAAAGAAAAGGGAGAGAATGGAGAGTTGACTTTGACTTTCTCTTTAAGAGAAACTCACGTACCCTGATGAACTATTAGTGTTGAAGGCTGTACTGTATCTATACTGTCTATATGTTCTACTTTATAGATATGTTCAGGGCTCTTATTGTTTTTGTTCGTATATGCCCTGTATTGTTCATTGTATCTACTGTATAATATACAGAGCACATACGTTTTTCCGTGTTGTTCAGATTCTATTGTCTACTCAGACTATACTTACTTGGAGTCTACAGGTTTTTGTTGGACTATCCTCATCGGTGTGATGTGGCGTGGTGCGGTGCGGTTACCATGTATGTGTGCACATAAGAGTAAGTCGTGGTTCTTAATTAACTTTTGTGGCATTGAACATTGAAACCCACGTGTACTATTGATTTTCAAGGCACAATATCTGTGTATAGTATAGTATAGTATGTGTGCACAGAATGTTCACTTTATGGAATTTTTTGTGAGTGGAGGGGTCCTAAACAATGAGCTTACAATTAATATGAATGAGTACCTGCCATAAAATATACATTTTCAATGTGTATTATTGTTTGCGGCTTTTATACATGCATGTATGCATATTATATAGGCGAAGAGAGAAGAATTTATACTGTAGACGCACATAGTCAAACAAACGTGTACACCATGTACCGTGTGTTTGATATGGTATAAAAGTGTTTATATTGTATTGTATGTATATTTTCTGACCATTAATTTGTTTAATACTGTACAAGGGGTTTGTTGTTGTTGTTGTAAAATTTATATTAAAAGGGTTTTATGATGAATGCTTCTTTTCATTCAACTTATTGTAGTTGTAGTTGAAACTTGCTGGCAATGTGTGTCTACACTTATGGTCTGAGATCTGGTTTGGTACAATGTGTTGAGAAGAAAATAGGGCAGTCTTAAATTTTCTTGGATCGTAGTTACTGCCAACTGCTTAATCGGTAGATAGTTTATGGTTCAAGTCTTGGATGGTGGCTGGTGGCAGTGGTGCCCCTGTTGTTGTTACTGTTGTTTCTCTTGTTGGCTTTTGAGTATTTTCGAGCAATCGGTGGTAAGCTACACGTTGGAAATATTCGTTACCGAGCCATGTTACATTGTAAAAAGTTACTTTCCTCGTTCTCCTTTCGTCTGTTTTCCGTGGGCTTAAGCAGATCTCAGTTGAATGTATTGTCGTCGTTAGTTTATACTATAGCCATTGAATATCAGTGAAGGTGGAATATCTGTATCGGTATCTGTATCCGTATTGCGGGTTCAATATACAATCTCGACAAGCACATGGGGTTCTTCTTTACTTATTCTTCTTTATTCTTCTTGTTCTTCTTCTTTGTCCAGAATCCAACCTCGGTTCTGTGTCATGATGGGGAAAGAATAAGAAGAGCAAGAAGGAGACAACGAAGACGAAGAAGAAGAGGAGCAGCGAGTTGTTCTCAGTTCTGGGGATAGTTTTATGTGGAGTAGGATAGTTGCAATGAATGGATTTATTACTCTCTGTCTTTGCGGCACGTCGCTACACTAACTTGCTGGCTAGCTAGGACTTAGACCTGCACCCTTCTCTCCGCCTTGTCTTGTCTTCTACTACTCTGTGTATATCTTCTGTTTGTGGGCCTGTGTGTGCGTGTGTGTGTGGAGAGTTGGAAATTCAGTTGGCCCTATTCTCTCTCTCTCTCCTTCTCTTTCTTACTTCTGGCCTCATGCTAAGCTTCGCTGTGGCCGGGGCGTCAGGAGCTCGTAGCTTTTCCATAAAAAACCAACTGTATCAGAATCAGACAGAGTTTGTGAAGTGGAGGAGGAAACCAGAGGAAAACCAAAGGAAGAGGCGAAAAAAAAGAATGCGGCCATTTAGGTCCGCCTCGAAGAAGAAGAAGAAGCCACAATTTATAATCAATGTCCTGACAATTCCTTCTTCTTTCCTTCTTCTTCTTCCATTTCTTCTAGTACATCCATATCCATACAATATGCATATACGTATGCATCCATTGTCCATACCGTTAAGTTGAGGAAGAGCACTTTTCCCAGAGCAAACAACAATAATATACCTTACATTTTATATACGAACTTATGTCTCTTTCTCGCTGTCCATTTCTGATTCTTCTTTTGCCTTGTACGTGGTTGGTTTTCTTCTTTTTCACTGAACCATAATATATAGATACAGATGAGTGCAGGGCAGAATGTATATTGTTCCAAGTCGACAAAGGAGAAGGTAGGCAGACTGAGACAGCGGGAGTAATAATAGTAATAGGCTAGAAATGGAAAGAGTGCAAGTATATTGTATAGTAATGTAATGTACGCTACGTTGCTTGGCAAGAAACGAGTTGAGTTGAGGTGGAATCTTGTAAGTTATCATTGTGGATGTGAATGCTTTTGGTCGCGTACGATGTGGCTACAATTTATATCTAAGTTAAAGTCTTCATACGCCATATCGTTTTGTCTTTTGCTCTTCTTCTCCCTTGGTTTTATTCTCTATTTTTCTCTTTATTTTTCCTACTAATGCCATGACACTGTAGGTATACAGCTAGAGAGAGAGAGAGAGAGAGTTAGAGGCAGAGACCTGAGTGCTCCGTGTTTGTAAGATCATTTTGGCTATGGAAAAATGTATATTGCTTGTGTATATTGTATATGGTGGATATACATAGGTACATGGATGTATTTTGGCTGTATATGAGCTATGACTATGAATGATGCATCGTCGTACATATGTTGTGGCTTTGACTCTCGTTTCGGTTCAGTTCAGTTCACCGGTCTGTAATATTTTTCGCCGAGTCTCATAGATGATGATGATGATGACTCGGAGCATTTTATTGGATGGGTTTGTCCTGGAGACTACAGAGAGGAATAGAAGGAGAAAGTACACTGGAGAAAGCAGAGGAACAATGTTTCTGCATGGAGCATATGCAATGTGTTGTGTGAGTAACGTTTCTCTGCATTGCGTGGTTGCTCCTCTCTCTCTTTCTCTCTTTCTCTCTAGCTTTCCCTTTCCCTATCCATTGAAAATATAAATGCGTGTGTATTCCTCCCGCTTGCTTTATGCTCTTTCCCTTCCTTCTTCTATTTTTGCGTCTCCCTGTTCTGTTTTCATGATAAAACTCTGTTCTACTTTTATTCTTTGAAACTGGAGTTGTAACCTGAGCAGTGTTTTTCTATCCTCCTTTCCCCTTCTTCTTCTTCCTGGCAATATAATATAATATATCCTCATGTTTATACAGTTCAACGTTTCCCTATATTTTATACACTGTGTATGTATATTATGATGAGTAATGGATTGAATGCTTATACATATGCGTATTTGTATATAGTTATGTCGAAGAAACCCGGGAGAAAGTTGAACAGCATTGTGACATGCTCTTCTTTTCTTTTTTGTTCTTCGTCATTCTCCTTTCGGTTTCGTCCTCTTCGTCATCATCATTACCGCCGACGTGGAAGCATACACTGTGTGCAGTACACTGTATACACACTCATTGTATTTTTTTCTTCGGAAAACTTCAATGGGAAAATCGAGTTTGTTTTGGACCTAGCCTAGCCAGGAGACCAGCTCCTAATGCTGTACAGAGCCCGGCACGGGCACAATGTTTTTGGTGGTGGTGGTAGCGGTGGTGATGACGACGGTGAGTGTTGAAAAGGAAGAAAAGTAAAAGTAGAAAAGGAAAGGAGGAAGAAGATGGAAAGGGGAAAGAAGGAAATGTGAGACTCATGATGATGTCTTCTCATGCAAACGCCGTGCTATGTTACATTAGGCCGTCTATACGTAATAAAAATGAAGGAATATAACTGATGTCGATGACTGTTTCGCCCTGACTCTGGTTCTGACTCCCACTCTTTCTCTCAATTCAGTGTTTTCATCATCTATCTAGATACTCTCTCTCTCTCTCTCTCTCTTTCACACACACACATATATATACAGAGTAGTGGAAGAGGAGAAACTAGATTCAAGATTTAAGAGCATATATAATGCATAAGTATTTGTATGAGTATGATGAGTACATGTAGTATGTAGGAATGTGTAGTTGGGTGTAAAAGGAGACTTAAATATACGTTGGGAGCAACCCTTTTTCTCCATTCCATCGTTATTATGATGGCTGATGACGGTAAATTGATATCGGAGAAAGGAGAAAGTCATAACTCTTAAAGTATTCGTGTGTGTGTGTGTGTGCTTGTGCTTGTGTGTAGGACTGGATAGCTGGTGGCTGGTTGTTCCACACATTTCCAACATTAGTTCACGATATTATTTAAAATGGTTTTTCTTTTCTCGGTATAGCCTAGTATTCACTTCGCCTTTTTCACGTGAAAACGGTCCAAATGAAAAAAATTCCAATGTTAAAGCATAGGAGAATTTTTTCATCTAAGCTCTTTTCACGTGAAAAAGGGGAAGTGAATACTAGGCTTATAGCAGGAGGAGACGGTAGAATCCCTATAGGAGAAAGAGAATATTTTCTTGCTGTAGGTAGGAGGAGGATCCCGTATAAAAGTCCTAGTGGAATGAAATGTAGTGGAGAAAGTCGAGCATTATGTAAGTGTGTGTGTGTCAAATGAAAGGAGGTGATTCTACCTTTTACC
>JAQIVE010004726.1:0-14061 GCA_034698285.1 Sminthurinus bimaculatus | reverse complement strand
TGCATTTTATTGCAAAATACAGTCAAAAGTTCCCAAGCATCTCCAAGTTCCGGATGGCAATCTTTAGAGCCATAGCGTCGTTCTTGGTACTGAACGCTCCTGCAAATAACAAAAGTCAAAATTTATCGCCCTGTATTTGCCACCGAAATTGCATTCTGAGTTTGTTCTCTTTTTTAAGTGCGTATATATAAAGTACCATTCAGTTATATTGACGGGATATTGGCGTAAACTTGATTCGCTCATGAAATCGTACATGACATAATTTTGATAAATTCCTTCAGGGCACATTCCAGTGCCCACAAGACTATTGTTCCCAGCTCGAGCAAGGGCAATTCCCTGGTCAAAATTTTAAAACTTAAACCAATAAAATGTGGAGCTTATATTTACAAAATCGCAAAGTAGTTATCATAGTACTGAGAAAAAGTTTGTGCATTGTAATCAAAATATGTACTTGATTCACAACATCCAAGGATCCGTAAAGCCCAAGAGTCCCCCCAAAATTGTGGAGCATACACCATATGAAGCTGTGATTGTAAAACGACTCATGAGAAATGTACAGGGGAAAGAGTTCTGCTTCCAAATCCAAAATTATGGCACTACCCTAAGCAAAATTAAAAATGCAAATAGCGATTCTAAGGCCTTTAACGTGTATAATTCTTTCAAAAATCTTGAATCATTATTTCAAATGAAATTACCACTGGAACTCCACTGAGATAACTTTTGACATGCTCTTTTTTCCAAAAGTCGGTGTCCGTGAAAACCCACGACTGTATCATCCTATACAACAAAACAAACAATTGTTTTTCTTACATTTTTTATGTAAAAGAAGAAAAATACTGTTGTTATTGTTTTTATTACCATACTGCTTTTTCATCTCCTGCGACCATCGAACCATAAGTTGAAGCAGCCATGTTGCTAATTGCAAGAGAAAGAGAAAGTAAAAAGTGAAAGTAAAATTTTATGCATAAACCGGAGCACAAGCATCAAATGCCGGAGCTGTTCATACCGCAGATAGTCAGAGTCATTGCTGAAGGGTCGATTTTCATTAAATGTGTCACATGAATAGATGTGATCAGTTCCTATTTCATCCACTAGCTTTTGAACAAACCTTTTCCCGATTTCTGTAAATAGTGGGTCGGTGGGTACAAGTAGAAACGTACTGAAATAAGCAGTAAGAAAATGTTTGAAATTATTTTTTCCGCATTTTTGCCCAAATGTGTAAAAAATACGTTGAATAGCTTCACGCGAATACCCTGCTAATGCACGTACCTTGAATAGGTGGAATTAAATTTATTCCAAGATGGATGTTGTACCACAGATGCATTTGGATATATCTTTGTCAAAGCCTGGGGCACATCTCCAGAAAAGGCGGGCAAAACTGGGGTCATCCCCACGTTCCTCATCCTCTGTACAATTTGGTGCAAAATTTCTCGTTTTTTATCGGCATAGGAAGATGGTAACGGTCCACCCCATTTTTGAATATTTCCCATTCTCCACCTGTGCAGAAGAACATACCGCAAGGACAAAATAATAAACTACAGTATAAACGTTTATGGGGAAAATGTTTTTTAGTTTTATAACTATACCAAGCAAGAAAAGCAGGCCCGGAAATGTAATCATCAACATCTTCTTTGGACAGTCCAAGCTCCAAATAAACGTCCCTCCAAATGGCCTCCTGGCCAGTAAATGCTAAAGGAAGATTAATCCCATTTAGAGCCATCCAGTCAATGTGTTTTTCCCAGGCTGCCCAATCCCACCATGCAAAACTATAGCTCTCTGTGCATACATTTTGATAGTATCTAAACCTATAAAAAGTCAGGTATGATTTAATGAGTTTTAACTAACAATAATAAAGGAGAGAAAATATAACGAGTTGCTTGTGATTTTATAATAATTTGTCATCACTTGCCTATCAAGAATTTTCAATTTCAGCTTGACTCGGGGTAAGTTTTGTGGCAAATCCAACTGATTCTCCTCCCAAGTCACGAGACACTGACAGTAATACTTGAGATAGTGATTAAACCCGAATAGCGCAGACACACCAGTAGTTCCCCTTATCATAACTTTTTGCAAACTTTCTTCCCAAGTAATCTAAAAATTTATTTACCTGCTCATTTAAATGTCCTTATTCATGTCTTTATTTCATTTGTTGTAACTTTTCCTACTGATGTCTTTGTAAACTAGATTTAAAGTCTTACTTCAAATGCATCTTGATACCTTGATCCGGTCATAGTTTGATTTACTTCTATAAGAAATTCAGAATATCGGAAAGGCAATAGCCGTTTGATAACATTTTGAGCCTCTGCTGCCTGTGTGAGAGGGTCTGCTTTGGATAAAATTTGTTTAAAGCCTGAAACGTTCAAATAGTTCAATTTTTAAGTGCCAATTGTTCATATTTTTTATTTGTCATAAATATTAGTGAGAAAAAACCGAAAAAGAAAAGTTTTTTTACACAAACCTGGCTCTTGTTGCGACTCTGCTTGAATCCCTTGATTATGCAGAATGAAAAATATACAAAGGAGGCCAAATTTCAACGCCATATTTGTTTTTCAAACTTCAGTCTTTGACGAACACTTTTTAGTGGCATGGAGAATCTTACTCTACGTTCTCGTCTCAGCTTAAATCATTGTATTGTTTGCGAACAGATAGATTATTTGTAATGTGACTTGTTTTCCATCACCTATGAATTTTGATGATTGTGTACAATAAATTTTTGTCAAATAATGAATAATGAGACACTCGGGTGAAATAAGGGTAGAAACAGGAGGATTGTGAGTAAAATGTACACAAGTCTTTGATGGAATTTCTCAGTTCATCTATTTTTAACTTTTTCATCACAGTGGCGTCTCCAGGGAGAACGGCTGGAGAGCTTCTACATATTATTATCAATATTAAGTGCATTTTGGCTGTCAGTTTAAAGTTTGACCAGGCCCATGTAACTAAAAAAAATTGTCTTTTCCGTGGACGCCTCTGAGGATACATGTATAAGTATACTTATGCCTCTAATCAGTGAACAGGGAGCAACATTTTGTCTTATCTTCGTTCTTTTTATACATGGGAAAGATGAAAATAGAATAGCCGTCTTTGTAAATGGACATGTTGTTAGACAACTTTGAAATTCTTAATTTATATGTTCGATGTGCTATATAACATAATACGACGTTCTCAAATATTTTATGTAGGTTATGTATTTAGTCAGTTCAATTACATTTCGTAGTCGCACCCAGGCTTTCATCTCATACATTCAATGTGAGATTTTTAAAGCCACTATCGTCGGTATGCACACACATGTGACTTAAAATTTTCCGTTTTATTTTCTATTGATCATCTTTATCATTCATATAGACAGAGGGGGGAACGAATTACCATCAGTATTATGTATTAGTGTTACAGCACATGAATTTTACTTTCGACCGACCAACGCAATATTATACAATGCAATCAGAAAACTATGTACTCAGTGATTTCTTACGATAGAATTCCGGGAATGTTGAGAGTAGATTGGCTCATAATATGCTGCATACATACTTGTAATTGTCCTGTCTCTCAACTCCTAGCTTTTGAGTATTATGAGAAATAAAGAGGAGTATTTTCTATTGAACATTGAACATGCAGCAGTAACAACTTGGTTTTCTAATTTTTCGCAAATGTTGTCCTTGTGCTGTGGCTTTAGACTAACTTTACCACAAACGTGAACTTTATAATTACGCACTCGGTTCACAGTTAACAAAAAATTCATACACCGTCAATGAACGATCCAACTTGTGAATACGACTAATGAATGAACACGAGTAATAATTATTCAAGCCTGTTAACTGAGATTCCATAAGTGACTTTTGCTGCATAAAAATTGTGGCAGCATATACATAATGCTATTTGTTTACATAAGACATGTGTGTAAATAAGGAGCTTACAATTCTTGGAAAAAAGGTATGCCTCCATTTTATTGTACCATTTACATATTTTATGTTGAAATGTAGTGTACTTTTATGCAGTTCAAAGATTCTAGTCTCTAGACTAATTCTTCACTGTTAAAATTCAGGGTCGTGCAAATGAATGAAATAAAATGGAAATTACAAAGGACCATATTTGAATTTGTACATATTGTACAAATTCTCTTCGGCTAGTTTGTTTTATTTCAGTTTCCAGTCTCACATTACTTCCCGTCATACCTGGTGTTTACAATTACTCAAGGCAACTTGTCTTGATATTTTATTTACTACAATTTGCATTGCTAAATAGAGAGTTGAATTTTGTTAACAGTGACCTATAGAACAGACAAAACAGTAAATTTTTCAAAGCATATAGTCTAATAGAATCACAAAAATGACGATTGTACAAACGACTACAAAATGCGTCAAATTGCATCCAACAATAAGTATATTTGCATAATATTTATAGAATCTCATGGACAATTTTCCGACATTGTCAAATGTTGTTGTCGAGTTTGAGACTTGTGAGTTAAGCAAATGTTTTACAATAAAATAGTTTCAGGAAATGACATGTGTGTATTTTTGCTATTTCTGACACACACTTGTCAGTTGCTGTCTCATGAGTTAACGTTGCGATCGACATTGTGAGGTACAGTGGACGCTCTGTATAATGAATATCCTTATATAAAGTTTTACTTTCTCTGTCGTGGTACACAACGCCCCAAAAGGAATACTTTGATTTTACATTCATGCATAAAGTTAATACATCATACATCATATATAGATTTATTTAAAATGGTACAACGTTGCTGTAGTGGTTCAAACATTTAACTAGCTTAATAATGTGCCATAATAATGTGCCCTAAAAACCATTTTTCCATAATTTTGCCGTGTTTTAACCATAATCTTGCTAGTAACATCGTTAATTTAACTATGATTATGGTTAAAACATTGTCAGTATAACCAAAATTCAACGTTAAAATGTTCCACCTTCAGAACGCTATTTTAACGATCGTCAAAACCATAATTTAACCAAATATTTTCCAAAATTTCACCTTTTTATATCCTTGTTGAAACCATGCTATTGCGTACTTCTACTTTTACAGTCGATTTTGTTTTTACAGTTTATGATTTTTGTTTTGAAAGAAATTAGCTCATTTTTCAAATAGACTGCATTACACAATTCAGTTTTCTTTTATTACGTTTTCAATAATATCATTGAAACTATTGCGATAGTACCGGAAACCGAATCGACGGGAAGGACCTCCAGTTGGTCCTGGTCAGTTACTAATTGGATACAACAAAGGTCCACCATAGACGATTGGTCACTCATTAAATTTTGGTAGGTCACTCTTCCTTTTCGGGGTTTCCATTGGGTATGGGTCACTCCAGCCTTTGAAATAGTGCACTACGGCCTTTGACATGGTCCACTTCGCCCTTTGGCATGGTCCACTCCGGCCTTTTGCTTTGGTCAATCCTCAATTTGGAATGGGTCGATTTGGCCTTCGGCATGGTCCACTACGGCCTTTGACATGGTCCACTTCGCTCTTTGGCATGGGTCAATCCTCCATTTGGAATGTGTCGATTTGGCCTTCGGCATGGGTAAATCTTGTGGGTCAATCCGGCCTTTGGCATCCTTCAAAGCCAACGAGGCTGCCAATTAATTCACGGAATAAGATAGTAGATATTAGAGGAACGAATAACGGTATTTTATACTTTTGACAACTTGAAAACTGGAGGAATATTAATGATGCTCATGTTTTT
This sequence comes from Sminthurinus bimaculatus, assembly GCA_034698285.1. Classification (NCBI taxonomy): domain Eukaryota; kingdom Metazoa; phylum Arthropoda; class Collembola; order Symphypleona; family Katiannidae; genus Sminthurinus; species Sminthurinus bimaculatus. The sequence goes on along the minus strand of JAQIVE010004726.1, from coordinate 8,365 downwards.
TAAGCTCTTACCTGTAATTGTTCACGAATATCGAATGACTATGATGACTTTCCGTATGGAGTTGCTGTCGAGCGATGCACATTTGAATTTGCAATTTTTTATTTGCGTTTTATCTTGCGCCACTATTCAAACTGAATTGATTGCAGACCCGCTTGCGAGATAAACACGTTTTATTTACAACTAATTTTTTACGACAATGTCTAAGGAAACAGCATTTTTTTAATTTTTTATTTTTCTCCAAGTCAATGATGGTAATATCATTGACATAATATGATAATAATAGTATCTGAAGGTAAATAAACCGTATTTTGACCATTCGGCCATTTGGTAAAATTATGGTTTTTCTAAGCCAAAAATTGACGAAACCGCATAAAAATATTTGTGAACGGCATCCAAAAAGCGTTAAAACTTGGTTAATTTAACGTTGAAACCAAGCATTCCGTAATTTTGCCATAATTTAACGATAAATTATGCCTGATGGTTTTTAGGGATATTAGTTAAAAATTTAGTTTTGGGTGAAAAATGGTTCGAATTAAATGGCCTTTCAGCTTGTGGCGTTTAAAATTTGAAAAATACGAAATTGATTTTTTTTCTGCGTTGACCTCTGACCTTTTATGATTTAACCCAAACTTAAAAAAATTAAGTCAAATGTAACTCTTAGCTTATGCTTTTTAAGAATTTCTCGTTTTGGAGATCGGACCGACCCTAATGTGCTCTTGTACATTTTCCAATTCGTGTGTGTAGATAATATTTTAATTAGTGGCACGAGGACCGCCTTTTGTATCGCGAGCAGTTATTTCATCGAATATAAGTACGCATACATACATACACATTTATGACCATTCGGTATGCAAACATAGTGTGAGAGAGTTCATATACGGAGAAAAACAGGATTACGTAATGTTTAATCAAACTCCTCTCCGAAATTAATCCACGCCTTTGTTCCTCCTCCTTTGTCCCCATTCCCCATCTATCTACTATGAGAAGGAAGAACGGCACTTGTTTCAAAGGCCAACTCGTGCCCGCTTAATTAAGTTTTGTCGACGTCGCCGATGCATATCATTTCGGTCGTATCCACTGTTTGAACACTGTGTGTTGAGTACATACCGCACTGGTTTAGAGTCCGTTTGTTTTAGCAAAAATCGCAAGTTATCTCAGGCAACGATTCTTGACATTTGAAAATGAAATAACATCGACATAAAAATCATAAAAAATGGTTTCGATCATCACTCCAAAGCTTTGGAGGTATCTGAAGTTGATGTTCACCTGTGGCCATGTTTGCCACACGCACCCATATCAGTGGAACTAGGGGTTGAGAAAGGGTGAGTTGCTTACCTCAAGATGGCGACTGACTATTTGGTTTCTGAACGTTGGAATTACGGCAGCCTACTCCATGTATCTGGTGAGTCGGGCGATCCAAATCCACCTGGACGAGGAGTCCAGCACAACCAAGAAAGTGTACATCAAGTTCATCCTTTTCTACTACGCATTTCCGGCTATGTTTCAAACAGGGATTATGACGCAAAAAGAAAATCTGGTACCTTTTTGTGGGCTGACTAAAACGGCAATTCGAAATTTCGAAGGTAATTTAAAAAAGATTGTGGAAGTAAAAAATGTCCGTTTATACATATTTGTATTTATACGGTTTTAATATTTTCAGGGCACATTTCGAACCAAGATGAAGAAGAGAATGGACAAGCTGGAGGTCAAGAAACCGACCGCTCATCAGCTACAAGTCCAAGGCCACGACCACCACAAAAATGTCTAATGCCCAAGTTCATGGATCTGTTCTTCGACTTTGTGTGGTTTGGATTTCTGGGGATCATCCCATTCATTGGATTGATCAACATCGCGAGACCTCACAGTAAGGAATTCATCTCGTCAGCGTTGGCACCCGACTCTGGAGTCTTTCGATGGCCCGTCATCATCCTGTCGGCCATCTTCCATATTTACTACGTCTTCACCTACAACGCCAACTCATTCCTCTTCATTTTCCAGGGATTCGGGAGCATGTTTACAGCTCTCATCTCCTTCATTCAGATCAAGTAAGGGCTCAAATTCAAAAATTGGTAGGTTTGATAAACCTCTTTATACTTTCAGGAAAATGGGTACTAAAAAGAAAAATTTTTGATTGATAATGTTTTAGAAAGTGGCTTCTCATCAATTCGAATAAAATGCTCAAAACGCGAGTCCAGCGGATTCTTGACCTGTACTTGAGCATCCAGGTAACAACAAAGAACTTCGAGAGCGTATTCTGCAGCCTGATTATACCAGTTGGTAAAGGAATTCTGGTCGTCCTCTGCATCTTTTGCACCTATGGAGCCATTCGGATTGAGGGATACTTGGCTGCATTTCTGGCCGCCATTGGAACCTTTGCTCTATCAATTTTGGTCCCCATGCTGACCACCATTTCCATGTTTGACACCGTGTCCAAGGAAATTCTGCAGCTGATGAAGGAGCCCAGGTTCCAAAATAGCCTGAGCCTGGTTCAAAAGAAGGAGGTCAAGAGTTTGCACCCGATTCAGCTGAGGATGAGACGAGGATACATTCTGGACAAGGAGTGTGTCAAAACCGTGTATCAAATCATCGTTGAGTCCACCGTGGACATGCTCGTGGCCAAAGCTTAATTAATTGGCCATTAAGTCCTTTTGGAGGGAATAAAAATATTGCCGATAATTAATTTATGGTCTAATTGTAAGGAAAACAGTATGTAACCAAATTAAATATTAGGCACTAACGTCTTGTATCAAACTAATTGTCAGTTTTCCTGCTGTGAAAAAGTAAATAAATAGAAATAGGTACTTCTTAGAAGAAGTCAGCAATAAATTTCATCGTTTAAGAAGAACGAACGATTCGCGCTAATGAGTAAGTACAGAGTACAGTCATGGTCTACAGTATTAATTTATCAATCTGTATTCAACCTGAAGATAATGAATAATGATACAAAACTCGTTATTGCCTGGAAATTTAATTAAAATGGACAATGAACATGGACATGAAAACCAATTTATATACCTAGATAAAAACCTACCTACGTCGAAAATTGGGTCGCGGCGAAAATTAATTTATTTCAGAATCGAAAATGATTCAGCAAATATTCCCTTACGGTAAAATCTCACAGCATGTTAAACTACCAGGATTCGGTCCAAAAAATTTCCCTTAACTACAAGAAATTTATCCAATATTATTCTGCTTGAGTTTCCTAGGTCATTCAATATGAAAACCACGGTCACCTTTAAGGTTTTTAATTAACTTGCCCTAATTTTACTGCAAATTTCGGTCAAATTTTAACACGACAAAAGGTTTTCAGGGTTGACACAAATATTATTGACGTCAAGAAATAAAATCGAGGTCGTTGGTAGGCAACGGAATTGTTTGGTCTTGATCCTTTTTTGGTTGGAGCCTACCTAGAACAAAGACAGTCGTGTATTCGTATCTGGGATTTGAACAAACATTCCGTCCTCGAATGTGCTTCAGTTCGTCGTTTAAACACTAAAAGGTCGCTTTCATAGATAGAGAAAAAATGCTCAACTTGACGGTAGAGGATTTGAAGTGGACCTTTTGGGTGTATGACGTCCTGTCGCGACTCAACGTTTTGCCCGTCACCATTGACCTCAAATCGGGGTTAATAAAACGGCAGAGAGTTTTGTGGAGAATTTGGATCTTTCGATTATGGCTCCTTTTTGCCTTTCTCCATGCAATACATGTCGGTCACAGCGTTATTTTGAGCAGCGCTCACTCTAAAGTCTCGCAAGAAAATCAGTTGGGCAATGAAAGTGGAAACGGAAGTGAATTCCGTGTCGAAGCACAATCACAATCTGGTGCAAAATTGTTAGAAGAGGGGCCAGTGATGGTGGATTGCACAGTTTTCTTTTTCGGTTCAGTATATTTGGCCTGGTTCACCTTTGTTCGTTTTCCCCATCTTAGTGTCATTTTGTGGAATGAGGCTTTCGGCAGTCTGTCACGTAAATATACCAACGCTCTTTTGAACAAGCTTATCATTGTTAAAAGCATACTTAACAGATTTTTTTAACAGAATATTCTGACCTGATTAGTATTATTTTGTTGGAAGCATCTTTACCAGATTTTTAAAGCAGTATATTTTGACCTTGACTAATTTTTTTTTTGTTCGAAGCATAGTTAATAGTTAACAGATTCTTTCAACAACATACTATTCTTGCTTGTACCCTTTAAATAAAATCTTATCAAATCTCATAAAAATTTCATGAGATTTGATGAGATTGACAATAGATGATGAGATTTTGGTGCGATTTCCATGACATTTCATGAAAATCTTATCAAAATTTGATCAAAGTTGATAAGATTTTCGACCAAAATCGTGTCAAAATCTCATGAGATTCTTTGACAAGATTTTTTTAGGGTATTATCCAAAAAACTAATACTTTGTTTCTTTAAAGCTGCCTCAAATAAGGCTGGTGGATTAAAACGAAGATTGGGAACAAAAGAGTGGATCATCCGCCTATTTCCGGCTCTTTTCTACCCATGCATGTTCTTATACTGCGTGGCCTACCTGGTTTTACCGGATTTACCCATCCTTTTGGTACATCGAGTTGATTCAGGAAGCCGAAATATTTTAATCATCTTGCCCTGTCTCATGTTTGACACCGCGATGCACTTTTTCAACCTAAGTATGTGCGTCTACAACTTTCACGTTGTCATGATGACGATTATCACGATGATTAGCAGGATGCAGCTGATCCTCCAAGACCTTGGGTAATCATAAGCATTACTGCTTAACCAATTTGGTAGACTCTTTGGATAGTGTTTGATAATATGTTTGTTACAAATTTTTGTTGATCCGCATTACGTAGGTTCCTATCCAACTCGAACGAATCTTCATCACTGCTTCTAAAACTGGAGAGTGCCACACACCGTCTTCGGATGCTGCACCTTCAGCTGAGTCTCGTCAATATTGGTGTCTCCAAGCAACTATTCGTTGCAAAGCTGATGGCCCTCACCGTCGCCATCTTTAGTGGGTTCGCCGCCCTGAAACTTGCCCATCGAAACCTACCCTTGGCCTTGATGAACCTAGTACTGTTCATCAATGCGGTAGGGGTCTTCGTTGTTCTATTTGAAGACGCCTACAAGGTCACGGAAAATCTGGAGCAGGTCAAGGTACTCGCCCGATTTTGGACGAAGCTCACCATCGCCCGGCGTACTCTTCAGCCGGTGGTTGCTCCAAGTCAACAAGACAGCGGACAGGACCGAGGTCAAGGTCAAGGTCAAGGTCAAGGTCAAGGTCAAGGTCAAGGTCAAGGTCAAGGTCAAGGTCAAGGTCAAATCCAAAACCACGTCAACCGTCAAGAGTTGGTTCAAATGCAGCGGAAAGTCAAAGAGGCGGTCTGGAATAGCAAGGCCCAAGAGTGGAAGAAAGTTATAGCCAGCGTTCCCAAAATAGGGATCCGAAGTGGCTCCTTCAACGTGTTGGAACGGCAGTCAACTCTAATTTTTCTCGGATTTGTGTTCGAGCAGATCGTCGGCCTATTATTGGCATTTTAAAGATCAAGGGGGAATTTTATAAAAAAAATTTCAAGAATAAAAATAAACAATAATTTTGATGGTTACCTACTTACAAAATTAGCGATTTATTAAAAAGGGCATTCGTCGATATGTTTGGATTTGCAAATTTACAAAATGGTAAGTACATCAATGTAAAATTGCTCGGGAATATTTTTAAATATTACTTGAAGATCAGCAATGGATCCCTGTATGGATTACTTTGATGATAATTGCACGCTTACAGGGTTTTCTTCAGGGAGTGTTGCCGTACTAAACTGTTGATTAAACTTTTCCAGCAAGCTTTCAGGTCAAATAGCGTCGAATTTTTTTTACCAACCAAATTGCATTTTTTACCCCTTTCCTTGTATCATTACTTTTGGTGCTTTGACGACGATTGTCTCCCATTTTAGAACATACGTTGAAAGCACAATTTGTTTTAATTATCCAATTACTCTGATCCATTGTGCAACACCATACCTCAATATCAATTTCAAAAATCGAATCATCCAAAATATTAGATGACTTTACACAACGGCACTTTACTTTTTGTTAAAATGCTTGAACATATCACATCGGACTCCCGGTTTATAGCACGTTTCAAGTTCTCCTTTTAAAATAATTGGAGAGGACGACAACGAGCGCTAAAAGCTAAAAGAAAGTACTCAAAATTTTAATCGATCACACTAATCAGTCTCGACAAAAGACACCATAACACCTTTAGGGCTTTTCTTTTGGTAAAAATTCTTTTAGCCTGGCCAAAATATTTATTTAATAATTTTTGAACCCGAATTTTTAGGCCAAAAACCGACCAAAAGTTTGGTGGAAAAATAAAATTCGATAGGCACTCTAGTCTTGTTTCTTTAGAAGTTAAATTATTCATCAGATTATAAAAATGCTCTTGCATCTGTATTTTGTATTCTTTCTTCTGCCTTTTGGGGAATCTTCAGCTGTCATCAAATTAATTCCCGAGGACCCAGAGGTCAACCTTTATTTAACCCCGATCCTTGACCCTTTCGACAAATTTTTGGTGAACATTGTTGAATTCTCCAACATTTTCCACTTTTCTCATTTCAGCAAACCTTTTGTTCTATCATCCAAAGCTCCAGATGTTTCTAAAAGTAAAAGTACCCAGAATCAAACGAATGTTTGTCGAGACAGTCGATGCACTTGCTTTGTCTCGCTGATTCTGTCGAATAACTTTGAGCTTGATCACGGCTTTCTGAACAGTTCGACTCTGCCCCTGTGGGATAGTTTAAACAGCTGCCTTTTTCTCTCAACTTATACAATTGTAGTTGATCTGGCAATGTCTTCAACCAGTTTCCCGATTTGGGTACCAGATATAGCCGCTCCCTTATTTTATATTTCTGTTTCATCGATAGGACAAAATGAGACGGCACTTGACACCGGCATCGGATTTTGCTGTTGTAGAAGTTGTGTTCCAGAAAGCTCTTTAAAAAAAATTCAATGGATAGAACCGAAGCAAGGATTTCTAGAGCTGGAGAATTGCTACACCGAGTTAATAGATCATGGCCGAAATCTTCATTGGAAAATCGAAACTAAAGATCAATCGATCGGTTATTTTGATCCTGATCCGCAAATCCACTACTCTCCATTCAACCGAGGTTCACATCAACTGCCTTTAACAAAATCAATCCTCGCCTTTGTCGCATTTGAAAAAAAGCTTAATCGCACATCGGTGGAAGATTTCGATCCACTTCTCCACGTTTCCAGTCAACTCACCCCAACTCACGGGCTGGAAATATTGACAAAAGGCGGGACTTTCTTCTGGACCAGCTACACTCCGGCATACTACTTCATCACGGGCGACAATGTGACCCAGGTCAAAACCAGTTTCGAAATCTATCTGCAACCTTTCGAAACCTCGGTCTGGATTTTAATGATCACAACCCTGGTCTGTAGCTCTCTTTTCATTTTGATCGGAATCTCGATTTTTGGTGCCTGGAAAGAATTTGCTGATCTGGCCTTTCCAATGATAATTTGGCTGTGGTCCCCGTGGGTTGATCAGAGTGACCGCGGTTGTCCAGGATTAGGGTCCATCAAAAACTGCCGGATTAAAAAAATGCTGGAGCAATTCACCAGGATTTTCTACGCTTTCTGGATGTTGATGGCCATCGTTTTGGGCAATGCTTATAAAGGAATCATCAAATCTGATTTTCTGGTGACATTTCCTTATGAGACAAAATGGCAGAATCTTCAGGACATGCAAAGAATTTCTCTTTACCTTCCCTTTAACTCTACAGTATTTTTCGGTTTGGCCAAGTACGGAAAATCTGGAAGCATTTTCAAGTACAGGCACATGCAAAATTTGTGTTACAAATCCCCGGATTATTCCGGATGTCCATTATTTATGGCAAAGATGGCCTTCAACACAATTCAGTCCGGAAAACCGGAAGAAATTGCGTATAAAATACGCAAATATGGACAAGTGTTCAAGGCCACAACTGTGATGTGGGAAGACTCCAACGCCTTTAAACAGCTGGCCGATCAATTGAACCACCAAATTATTCCACTATTTTCAACCTGGAAAGAAAAGCATTCTGCAGTTTTGGTCGAGGACCGAGATTTTGAGTATTATTGGCAGCTTGCCCAAATCTTGATGAAAATTGACGGGAAAATCAAGCTGTCTCATAACTACAAGAAAAAATCTAGCAACAACTACTTGGCGGTACCAAAAGGAGTTGCAATTTCCGAAATAGCAGATTGTCCAATAGGAACAAAAAAATGCCTCGACTACTCGCAATCTGCCCCCAATCGGATGAAAATGTTGCTAAGCTCTGGAATCTACCATTTGTGGGAAAAGTGGGACCAAATTCGGTGGCCCACA
>JAQIVE010004725.1:0-14063 GCA_034698285.1 Sminthurinus bimaculatus | reverse complement strand
CAATAAAATACATTTTATCATCATTATTATTGCAGATTTTGTATTTATATCCGAGTTTTTGGAGGGTCTGGATCTGATTTTGCTGCATTTTCATCGATTATTTTCATTTTGCACCGACCAACCCAATAAGCGATTATCGTAAAAACTATTGCCGGAATGCATCCAGTTTTGTCCAGATACTTTGCAGTTAAACGTTTAGCTTTTGCTACATTTCCACACACTACAAAATTTCACGTGGGTTGTAATAAATAGGTTAAAACCCCCGGGGAAAACATGTCGATGACTATTTGCAGAGTCAAACGAGTCAAGAGATTTCCGCAAGCGCTTATGATGTCGAATCTATTATGCACATAGTACACATTAAGTAGCTTACAAAACCTGGCTGGACAAAGTTTGCAAAGTTGTGGTGGTTGGCACTGGACGGACACTCTCGGTCTTCTCTTTTCGTCTTTCCATTTGGAAATTACTTGGAATTCTGTTCGTCAGCGACATTGGTCTGTATCAAAAATTAACAGGGTTCAAAGGGGACGATTCAAAATGCAAAGTGTTTTGAATTTGTTCTGGTTGGTTCATTCATTGCGGTTGCCACACATTAGCACGAATCCCCGACTCTATCTTTTATGTGTATGTGTATACCAACTGCTGAATGTTGAAGAAATCCCGGTCCGCTCAACAGCAATCCGACTCCCACTCTTTACATTTTATGTGTATGTATATTGTACAATAAACAAATTGACAAAATAGAGAGATGAAAAGTCAAGTATCTGGCTTTTCGGGCTAATATTTTAATAGTTTATAGTGCATCCCGTCTCTCCGGGAATTCAACTCAAAATATCAACTCAAGGCCCTTGAGACCCTCAAAACTTGACAATTATCTTTTGACTCTAAATCCAGATCCAACTCTTCAGTTTTTTTCAGCCACCTCCTCCTCCGCATTTTTCAGCAGTTTACTATGTGCGTCAGTCAACATTGTCATTTTGTTTTTCGATTGAAATTGTAAACTGAATTTTAAAGCTAATTCTAATTTTGTCATGTGTAGGTCAACGGCGTAGTTGGCAAAGAATTTTTGGCACACGGATAAAAGCTTTTGTAAATCTGCAGCTGTGGAAAGAATGGAGATAAATGCGAATTACGTTTGTTTTTGTTGGGGACATTTCAAAAGAAGAATCATTTTTCAGTGTTTTGTCCAGGCATTCAAGATGCTGTAATAAAACACGCATTAACGGCTGTAGCACGCAATAAAAGTCAAATCCACGTACATGCGGAGACAATCAGTCAGTCAATACAATACAAATTGGAACCCAAGTACAAGATAAATATCTGCGCAAAATTTGCAGATTTAAATCTTCACTGTTAAGCTATTGACGTTGAAAGCTTCTTTTCTAGCAATCAATCTGAAAGAGTAGCGGTGACCCGCATAGAAGGATGGAATGAAGCCTAAAGTTGAGGGCAACCGGAACAACTTGCTCCTTCTCAACACCGTGTCATTTGCCGAAATTTCAAAGGTCAATTTGTCGTGCGGAGCAAGTGACGGACGGAGGGAGTGGGAAAAGGGGGACCGGTTGAAGGTTTCTCGCTGATAAGCTCCAGCAACAAAAAGTCAAGAAAATCGGAGACGGCTCAAGTTGAAAGTAAAGAAAGAAGTAGAAGAGTATGTAATGTATGTCTATGTATACAGTAGGGAAAGATGCAGAATGTGAGATACAGATAACATTTTCCTTGGGTTGACATGAAGGGAAAGGGACAAAGAAAAAATATGGTTAGGTTCACAGCGGGAGATAAGGATGATCGATTTGTCCACATTTGTTGTCCTTGTCGCTGATTGTCCCACGCCACACACTCACATGTACACACTTTCCCCCTTAACGTCGCCTAACTATGTACACACGTGCAAAACAAGAAATGGCTCGTGAGTCAAGTCATGCATCACACTTATCCTGGATACACAGAATTACATATGCAACAACGAGGTTTACACACAGATTTTTTAATATTCACACAATTTTTTTCTTATTGTACGCTCTTCATCTTTCCCGTATTCAACTTGACAATGTCAATGCCAATATCTTCAAAATCAATGTCAATCTCAAAGGAAAAACTTCTTGATCTATTGTACCGCACAGCTTATTAGCCGCAATTTTGTTGCCTTCACTTACCGGGTGATGGGTGAACCATTAGTAAAACAAACGCTGAAATTTGATAAAATGACGGGAGCTTTCAAATCGTGATTTAACAAACATGAACATTTTTTATACGCTTTGAATTTGAGGTTTTAGCACTTTTGTGATGTTAAGTAGGCAACATTCTTCCAAGTAACTGCATAATATTTATAAAAACTCCAATTTTGCTTTTAAAAATTTGTGCATAAAATAATTCGATTGTGGGTGAAAATTGCATTGGTCTCAAATCTAAATCATAAATCACCCATTACCTGCTTTCCTGAGAAAATCCTTCTCGCAAAAAGGTTTTAACCTGGAAAACGGGAAAACATGCTGGAAAGGTTTTGCCGCCTTCCTTTTTTTGCTAACCTGTCAGTTAAACTTTATGTACAAAGGGTTAATAACGCATAAAATTTAAATACTATCTTAAGGTAAATCAGAATTTCCAAAATGCATGCAAATGGCCAAAACAATGAGGAACTTTTCCCTTTTGAACAAAAAATGTAGTCAGTAGTTAGCTTTTAAAAAGTCATAAAAACAAAGATAAAAGAAAAAGCATACGGTGTAAATATACTGATGTACGATGCGATAATATATGGAAGTATTCCCTCGATTCTTGCCTGAATCCTGATCCTTGAGTCGTCTCTCAATTTCTCTCTCACCTTTTTGACTTGAGTGATCGTGCCTGTGATTTTACCATGACTTTGCTGTTAGCTGTTGATGTTGAGTCTACGTCTATGTACTATGTATGTAGTTCTGTGTGTATGTGTAATCGGATTGGGATTAAAAGAGACAAAGTTGAGGCTGTTCCCTCAACCTTGCGAACTCTTGCAGAGATCTCTCTCATCATGATTTTTTCATTACGCTCTGCTAATCAATCGATTGACTGACTTACTCGATTCGACTTGACTTGACTTGACTCTCTCCTTCTCATCCCAACTGAACCTGGCTGGGTTCAATCCTGCACTCAGAGTCAGCCCACTGACTCAACTCAACGCAACTCATCCATGCATCGTTTCACTCCATGACAACGGCACGCTTTCTCCCACTTTCTCCACTCCGTCTATGTATTCTTACTACGGTGTTTCTATTCCCTTTTCTTCTCGTGTCTTGTCTTGTGCTGTTCCACATCTTGCCTCATCAAGTTATGTACATGGATTAAAAATGGGATGCTGGTTCCTGTCCAAAAATCAACATATCTCCTTAATAATGATTAAAGTGTTTGTTCAATGCATAAAATGCCCAAAAAGCAATATTAATACCGAAATCAAAAGAAGAGGGATAAAAAGCTTCTCCTTTCTTCCTTAATCCCCTCGACAATCATCGTTCATCGTTTTAGGTTCGTTAGCAGAGAAACTAGCAAAAGGTTGGAAGCTAATAGCGGAATTTGGATAGTGATAATTATCTGTATCAGCCCTTATGTATATTCCTTTGTTTTGGAAATTATTCTAATTAAGTTCGTTTGCACCGTTTTTTGCTGTTTCATTAATGTCAAACAACAACCTGAAATTAGCTGTATTTTTTGCCTTCCTGAATAATTTTCTTTACATCTTCTTTGATAAAACAATGAAATAATGAAATTAATTATTTCAGAGCATTAACGATGAAAAAGTCCCAGTTATTCACTGAACGCTGAATTTCTACATAAAATTTCCTTGATTAATAAACAGAAAAAAACTTTTATTCCCATTCAATCTGCTCAGTTTCGCCAAAAATTGCAAGATTTCCTTGACTTGACAGAATCCCGGAATGAAGTCCAATTTTTATCAAGCCTGATTTGTACATTTATGATTTTCTAGTATGTATATATGAAGATCCCATCTAGAATCTGTGTTATAGGTTATGGGTTGTAGTTGGGATATCTTTACTCTGGTTTCTCGCCGTTACACTTGATGTTGTCATTGATCGTTTCAATGCTCGTAAACAAGAACAATGGACGATAAACGGGGTAAAAGTTGGAGCAATTGGACTCAAAATCAGTTAGACAATCAAACTCATGGCCCAAGTTGACAATATAAAACAAATATCTATTGTATGTATGGGCAAAGATACGATGAGTACATGAGATTGAGAACACAACAAATGATCAATATTGCAAGGAGGGAGTTGAAAACTCAAAAAGGAAAGTTGACAGTCTGCTATCTGAGGCGGCCCTTGAGCCTTGAGCATCTTTGTACTTTGTACAATGTACACACATAACACATAACACAAGCTTTATGTTTACTTTATTTTTGTTTACGATCTATTTACGACAACATGTCCCGCTCAACTGAGATATTAGCAGGCCATTTCGTCTCTATACGAAACACAACAGGAGCCTTAATTCCGTACTTTTTTCTATTGCATCGCACCGTCATCTTGAACTGAACTGAACTACAGTGAATCGAACGAAGTGCGATGGCGACTGTGATTGTAATTGTGATTGCAAGGAAAGCCGAGGACCATTGCATTGACTGTAAAGAAAATTCCTTAGACACAACGCACATACATACATGTACATACATGTGCTGGTCATAAATACGGTATTGGCTGGGTAATTGATGAAGTTGGTTCAAGTCGACTTGATCTATCGGCAGTTTTGTGTTTCTCCCTTTGTATCCTATTTGTTTCCTTTTTCTTCCTCCCTGAGATTTGTTTTTATCTCTGGCGAGGAGTCGAATCGAGTCGAGTCAAGTCAAGTCAACTAAGCAGCTCAAGTATGTACAATGTACATTGAGCAGGACTTTGAACACTCTGGGGGAAATTCCCTCAGACTTTACACTATGTATGTATACGGCGTGTGTGCATTGGCGCTTTACAAAAAAAGGAGAGAAATAGGAAAAAATCAAAGTTTGTAACGACGAGGCGGCAGCTCCATAATGGCAGTGGCATTGACACACTATTACTATTGCATTTTCCTACGAAAATGCACATCATACATACACGCATACGTATGTATATGTACGAATGTAAGTATGTACAATACATGGGGATTGTGACTGCTGCCTCTGCATTTCACGGACACTGTACGCTGTACATTTCCTTACATTGCATTCAACTGAATTGAATTGGATTGGATTTGGTCGAGAGTCGAGACGGAGACAGAGACAGTGCAATGCAGTTCAAAGCAGTAAGTACACAGTACACGAATAGGGTGGATGAGACACAGACGGAGAGTTTATACAGTCGTAAAATTTTAGGATGATAGAATTTGTGTGTGTGTGTGTGTCTGTAAGAGCAAAAGGATGAGGGCGAGGACGGAGACGAAGATGAGGATGAGGACCAGGGAAAAGATTCACCATTGAACCGAGGAGGGACCCACACGACCCACGACACGACTCTACATAGTCTGAGGGGGGAAAGAAAAAGAGGAGCCGATTTGACTTGACTCGACTCGACTTGGGCGGAAGGCAAGACAAGGCAACAAACTTGAGTCTCTTCCGAGCAAATTTAATGGCTCTAAATTTTCTCTTGCTTGAGTTTCTCAGGGTCGGCAAAGCTGTGTATAGTTGAGTTGAGTTGAAATGAATTGAGCTGGACTCACATACGACTCAGTTTGGTCGAGGGCAGGGAGGCGCCATAGTTATGTCCCTTTGATTCTTATATACACTTTTCCTTAACTTTCTTTATTTTCCACTTCCGACTCCCTCCTACGCTGTTGCCCTTCTATTTTTGCGGAAGCTGATTTACAAAATATTGTAGAGGCGGCGCCCGCCGTTAGAACAGTGGCGGAGACAAATTTGCCGCTTTTATTTGCCTTTTATCTTTTATGATTTGTACAAAATATTCGACTGTCACTCATTTTTTACAATTTGATCATTTTTTACAATTACAGCTGAAATTTTTCTGGTGTTTTTCCTTACTGAACACTGTGTGCGCTGTTTTAAATATACTTTACACTAAGTTTGTACAATATGAGCGCATTTTGTAAATAAAAGGGCAAAATGTATAATTTATAAGTCAAGCCCACCGTTTACCATTTGCCATTAATTTTGGTCCATCGTGTCTAATGTCCCTTCTACAGTATAATACTAAATTATTTTGATCCTGTTTCTGCTCCCTTTTACATGTATGTACTTCTCTTGTCTTTTCGACAACAGGGAGAAGGAAACGGCCAATAAATTTCCGGGGCAGTCAGCTCACCTTACCCACTCTGTTCTCAGGAAGTGAAAATGCTTCTTGAGTGGACAAAAAAGTCAAAACGAAAAAACAAAAAATGGCTGATACATATAGAGAAACGATGTATGTAACTATGCACCTACGGCTGTCTTGAGAAAGCAATATGAAAATGACACTGCAAGCTGTCCACTGTACACTGTACCCTTAAAAGAAAGGACTAAAATATAAAATTTAGTAAAATAAAATCCAAGTTGAACCGGGGAAAAAGAACGTCCTGTCCTAAAAAAATATATAAAGTATCTCTGTATTTTCTATAATATATTTTTCTCTGTATTACACAACCCAGTTTGCTTTACTTGGCCGAGTCGAGCGAAATGGGATTAAGTCATTGCGGTTAATTGTTATGGTTGGACCTGTTTCATTTCGAGGTTGATCTTGAAGTGTTTATTGTTTACCGAGTACACAGACCAAATGTACACACTACACACTATACTATACATATACGTATAAATGCTACATCTTATGTAGAGAAAAAACAGAAGCATACGGCTGGGACACAAACCAGAAGAAAACACAATTCACTAAAACCATTTCCATGTGACTCCCAGCCCTACAAACACTTACAATTATTTTGCTCGACAATCCTATTCCGTTAATTATCGTGCTATCATTATCATTATAGAATTTTATGGTATTACATATATTTTCGTGGAATGAAAAGGTAACGGATGAAATTCTTTCTAGGAGAAAGTCCAATACAAGTGAAAGCAAAAAGTCCGCTAATTGTATATTGTATGTACAGAACACGGAGGGAAAAGATACATGGTAGGAATGTTTGTACTCAAAGTTCCTTAACCTGCGTCGAGATTGTGGGAGATAAACCGGAAAGAACCAGGCAGAGACAGAAGCGATAAAGACAGAAAATGAAAGAGCAGCAGCAGCAACGTTCCATTAGTCGACCTCACATATAATGTACATACATAAACGCACAAACCACACACCACACACTATACACATACATTAATAACAAAAGCAGGGGAAGCAACCTGAAGAAACTCCAAAATCAAGTGGTTGGTCAATTTTCGAATTTCGATCAAGTGTCATCCCTTTCGACAGCCTGATGTCTGCATCCATGTGTGTCTTCATGCATGTATGTATGTAGTAATAGTATTATGGGTGTGGGTGAAAGAGTCAAAGTGTGTCTATTCTCTCGATATTCTATATACATGTACATGTACATGTAAAGTGTGCAGTGTGCAATGTACACATTTTGCTGGAGACTGGAAAAGTCCAATTCAATTCACTTTGGCAGGCTGGAGAAGGACCAGGCAAGAATCTATGGATAAAGGCCGCAAAGGATGACTCGACGACTGACTGTGACTTTGTGCCTTTTCATGGTTTGACTTGCCTGGGTTTGGTTTGGTGAGGCTGCTGCTGCTCTGGTGCTTTTGGCTTTTGGTCTAGGATGTAACTAGTTGAAGTTGACGTGGCGGATCGTGTCTTGTGGGAGTCAATTGAAGACCGTCAACTCAAATCTCATCATCTTCATCACGTTCACACACACATATATATACACATACAAGAAATAATGTACTTTGCGCCTAATGATACAGCAGTAGCGGAAGCAGCAACAGCACAGAGCCAGGTTCCAGCTTCAGCATACACACAGAGACAGAGACAGAGACAGTGTCAACGGCAAGGACCACGGCCACGGCAAACGTGCACAGCACATTTTACCACACTCACAAATGTGGATCCCATATCAGGGAATGAACACACACTCTCTCCTCATATTCTGGATTTTGACGCTCTTCTTCCATATAAATTGTACATTGTACACTGTACATGTATCCTTACGGTGTGGTGTGGTGCAAGGCCGCTCCAAAATAATAATACGGTGTCGCAACTTTAATGAAAAGACATATGCAGGGCGCCACATTTTCAACCTTGTCGAGATTGTCAAGCGTCTCACATTTTTTGAAACAACTTATATAACATAAATATTTCACGGTTCAATCCCCAAATTGAAATTTTTATCAAGGATCAAATCGATAAAGATTCAAAAACCTTTTCCAGTCTGCATGATTGAAATAAAACTATTAAACTTGCGTCAAAAGTCAAGAGGATCGATTTATTTTGACATGGAATTTTTTATTAATTGTTATTGCCTTGCTGCTCCATTTGTAAAATTTTTCGTCTCATCTTGATTCTGTGTACAGTGTTGTGTTGTACAATTTTCATTGTGCACGGCTGCGATATTGAACGAATTGCGGGAATTAATAGGACAAACGCCCCGCCATAAGGCAAAACGGTAGTACATACTGTATGTGTCAAAAATGGGGAAAGTGACATGAGGGAATTTCCATCACACACACATAAAATACATACAGGGCGGAAGATGTAAAATGTGTCCCGTCTCCCGTCTACCTGTTTGGAATTTAAATTCAAATGGCTATCTTCATGACTGTATACTGTATAGGCATACACACAACATTGTATTGAAGAATTTCCAACGCCGACCAATATGTAAGTATTCCTGGGGTTCTAGTAGTTTGAACAAATTGACAAAGTGCTTTTCACCTATATGTATGTATGTAGAGCAGAGAAGAGACAAAGAATGTGAATAAAATCCATCCATCCCGTACGGCACAATACCAAGTACATTTATGTATGTATGTATGTATGTATGTACGTATCGTATCATTTACAAAGGTTTGGGGTGGCCTACCGTAAATTGCGTCATCTGTACTGTATGACTTCTAATATACGCTCTAAACATTCTTGCTTGCTTTCTTGTATACATATTTTACCAACAAATAAATAGAGGCCAATACATGGATAGGGTGGAACTGTTGTATGTATGTATGTACGTATAGCTGGAATGAGGGCAAAGACAAAGATGAGGACAAGAAAGAGAATGAGGATGGGAAGTCGCGAGAAAATTGAAAATTTTACACCGCCCGAATGGAAATTGGGGAAAATAATAAAGCGCGCGGAGAGAAATGGAATTCCGAATTTCACAATTTGAGGAGAGACAAAGAAAGTTGAGAGAAAGTGTGGAGAAAGTAAAAGATGTTGATGCTGATGGTAAATTGTGAATGGTGGTGAATGGTGAGTTTACTTCAACCTCACATGACTGACTGACTGACGGACAGACGCCTCAGTCTGGGTGACTTTTTCTTTCTTCACGAGCTTCTTGTCCAAAGTCCAGTCTAGTCTAAAGTTCACTGGCCAGTGTCCAGTGTCCAGTGAATAAAGACGGGATGACAGGCTGAAATGTGAAATCTGAAAATCACTTTGCTCCGGCCCCAGTTCCAAAACCAGTTCCAGTCAACAAGTTGAGTTGAGCGTAGTGGAGTGGAGTGAGAAGGGACAAAGACGACCCAAGTCTTTTCGTCTCTTCCATGTGAGCGACTTGAATTAGCCACAATGGAGACGGTCCAGGTTATTTTAGGCTATTTCAGGTCTGGATCCCGGATTCTATAAATTCTCCAGAAGAAAACTTGCATGCATATAGGTAAAGAAAGTAAAAAATCAAGGCGAGACCAGGCACACAACAAACAGCTTGGATTTTAGAGTAGGAAAAGCGTCGCCGGCTCGTCCTTCCCCTTTTGACCAGGTTGGCATCCCCAAACGTCCCATTGAACCGAAAGAAAACTTGACGTGGATCCAGACTCTGCTGGACTTTTTCTCGCACAGATACATACTTGGACTTGGGCCTTTGGATTTGGTTTTGATTTTGGTCTTGGTGTCCAGTTGATGCCCTGTCCAGTCAAAAGGGACATCCTCCCACACACACAAACGCATGGCCAGGCACGTTTTCCGCCTTCTCCCTCATCCTCCAACTCTTTTTTCTTTTATTGCCAAGTAAATGGGAGGACGTGAGAAAAATAAAAGAGGATTACTTACATATACATACAGGGAATCACTGCGTCTTTTCGTCCTTTGGCTTTGAATTTGGCTTTTCATTCGCCCATCATGTCTGAAACATGGACCACGTCAAAAACTAGGAAGAAAAATGCAGAGCGGCAGAATAACGAGAAAAATTACATTCTCAAGTCCTGGCCCAAGTCTGACCATTGCATCCCATCTCCGTATATGTATGGATGTATGGAATTTAAATGTCCATGAATCTAAATTCTTCACATTTTACAGCAATTCTTTTCGCCTTCCTGTTTATTTACGAGGGAAAACTTTGTCCATACATTACCCATGCATGAATTTGGATTCGGGTGTGGATTGTGGATATGAAAATGGTGATGGGGAAAAGTTGTTTCATCCCCCGCCGTGCGAAAAATGCATTAAAGTTTAAGGGAAAGAAAAAATCTAGCTGCTATTATAACTGTGAACTGTGAAATTCCCGTCTCTTTTTCTTTCTGGGCAACTTACTTTGAGCAGCTTAAACTTGGAGAGGCCAAAAATTGTGGGGGAAATTTGACCGATTCAAAGTAGTATGTATTGTCTTTTTATAAGAGTCCAATGTGTTTTTGGCACATTCAATTCAATCATTTTTCCATTCATTCACAGTCAGATCGTAAATCTTGGTAAAGAATTGAGGAAAAGGGCATAATTTAAGGAAACTTTTAACTAGGCCACTGCACTGCACATACATATACATACATATTCCCTGGGGTTTGATGCACTGAGCCTTGAAATTCTGGCAACCTCGACCATTTTTGTGCATGTTAACTATGACCACGTTTTTATGGCATGGTTAGATGCAGAAATCCTGCCATTAAAAATTGAAAGCTCAATATATGTGCATAATTGATGACAAATGGCCTAATTTTGAAAAAAAACATCCATCTATAATCTATAAAACAAAGTTCTGAATTTTTTTCGACTCCCTATGACGCTCTAAAAACGCTAAAAACTTTATGTCACTACAAAAAATCGGGGATTTCCAGGAATTAAAATCCTGCTTAAAAGTACACTGTACTTTTAGTTTTTCATTGTACGTACGGAGAATTCGGAAAATTCTCGGCATTTTTTCAATCTCTATATGTTTGAAGGCTTTTCATTGATCTTGGACTTGGAACCGAAATTGAAATGGAAATTGAAATGAATCAATCAATTGCATCAATCTTTCTTTCAAAACCTTGAAAAATTCCCCAGAATTTCGTCAACTCAGGAGTGAGCCAGACGCTTTTATTTTTGCAAGCCATGGTGCATTTCATCTGGTAAACGGTTTTTCGGCGGAAATTGAGATGTTATTTCAAGCTTGCTACGTACGTTAAAATTTTGGAGTAAAATCCTGGAATCTGCCATGTACATAAATACATTGCTGTTGTGTATATGTATAATATACTGTATACATGCATACAAACCGAGGATTCTGCTGGTGTCAGTATGAGGATAAGAAAAAAAGCTTGTTCTGCTTCTCATCCCTTTGATGTTTTGATCTTGCTCAGCTCCTTCTCCGTATGGTACGGTATGGCCTGGTATGGGAAAACAGATTAGCAGGACATATAAAAAGAGAAAGTGGGCAAAATAGGATAGGAAGAAAGAGATATCAAAAAACAATGGGAAGACAAAGACAAGGAAAGGGGTACAAGAAGAAGACAAGCTGTATAAGTAATAAGTACACAGACACTAGACAGTGACTATCAGTATGTTACGTATGTATGTGTAACGTGTATGTGTATGTATAAGACTGGCTGGGAATTTAGAGCGGGAGGGAGAAGAAGGTACTTGCATTGACTTGTTTATAGTCAAACTGACTGTTCCCAGGCAATTTCATAGCAACTCAAATTTAGGTTATGGCCCATGTTGTTGACATATTTTAAATGGAGAAGTCTACTTTTTTCTACGTATAAAGAACAGTTCATACATACACAATATACACAGAGATGAGAAGCCGCGACTGTTTTTATATTTAGTTTTTTATCCCAACCTTCAGCCTTCAACGTTGAACGTTCAACGGTTGAACGTTGAGCGTTGAGCGCTCAGCCAACTATCAAATAATATCAAACTCCTGTGTGTGCTTTACAAGAAGGAGAGAAAAAATACAGATAAATTTTAATGCTCCAACATAAATCCTGTGCGCTCACTTTCATTTCCCTCCTTTTCTTCTCCTTGTGCTTTTCTTCCAAACTATTTTATAGGGCGGTATAGAAAGTAGAGGAAAAAATAAAAATACCAGCCTTAAAAATTCTACATGTAGGAGCAAGGAAAAAACTATGGATAGTTTAATGTTGTTTGTGTGTACACATTTTTTGTCCTGCCTCTTGTTTCCGTAATTTTTTTCCACGGGAACAAGGGTGAGCAATTTGGTCGTTAGTTAATGCTGACGTCACTGCAAGCCAACGCAGAAACAGACACAGACACACACACATGAATATATGTACATTGGCACTATACATATATTTAGAAAAAAGCATTGAATCTGAAACAGCGGTCGCTTACAGAAACAAGAAAATACGAGCATTGGATTTTTCTAGATTTTGCTGAAATTTAAAAAACATTTTGGGCCTAATTTTGCGGGGGAAGCCCCAAAGAAAAACGGAGAATAAAGATAAAGGCATGACGATGACAAATGACAAATGTATCACTATCATGACTCCTTTTATTACCCCACTGCAATTCTCTATCGATTCATTTCACTTTGCAACATTATCCATAATACATAATACATACATAATATTCCGTATTATTATACAATATTATTACCATGTGCCCCTGAATTGAAACAAGGGAGCAAGGAAATCTATTTTTAAAATGGTTTATTTATTACAATCGAAGAAAGTGCAGTTTGCAATAAATCAAAGGCTGGGCTGATAAAAAAAACGACGGTGGATATCGATAA
Source organism: Sminthurinus bimaculatus (assembly GCA_034698285.1). NCBI lineage: Eukaryota > Metazoa > Arthropoda > Collembola > Symphypleona > Katiannidae > Sminthurinus > Sminthurinus bimaculatus. The sequence goes on along the minus strand of JAQIVE010004725.1, from coordinate 1,001 downwards.
AATGCTCAACGAAATGCAGTTTTATGCGATTTAAAGATCTTTATTGATAAATTTTATCCGGAGGGGAGGTCAACGTTTTGAGCAACTTTTCATAGTATCTGCTGCTGTTCTCAATCCCTGAACAAGTTATAAATAAAGTTGAATTGAATGGATTTGAAGTACACAGTTTTTTACGTCATGCAAAAATTATTGACTGACTTGAGTTTTTTTTTCTTGTAAAAATGTTACACAATGCGAAAAAATCAAAATGGAATAATGGTACCAGAGTAATTGAAAATTAGTGGGTAAAAAAACGTTTCTGAACTCACAGGCGAACTGTGACGAATCTTGTGAGAGAAATTCAGGATTGGTGCAGGATTACTTCTTACCCTCTCTTTGCCCCTTGTCTTTGTTTTCATCTTTCTCAATGAACTGCGGCCTAAAATAAGTGTTTGGGAGTGCTTTAGCTTCAGACATAGTGTGAGACTAGATATTTGAAACAAAGAGAGGAGCAGGGAGCTACAAAGGAAATTTCGAGAATGATAACAATAATAGGATAATAGTAAAATTCATCCTTTCTCTCTCTCTTTCTCGTTGGCTATGTAAAATGTGAAATGTGGTGATGGAGGAAAGATACAGCCACAGCCACACTCTATGTATTGTAGTATTTAAGTGAGAGCGGAGCGGAGGAGAGAAATTTTGGCTTATTCTTTTCAATGGTTTATCCATTAAAGTCGACATAATGTTTCCTTGTGACGTGGAGGAACGGAAGCCCCAAAGACTGCACTTCCCATCTTTTCTCGTATACGCATCTCCCTCATCTTTACTCTCACTTTCTCTCACTAGTCTCGTGACTCTCCCTATTCTTGTGGTATCTACATACATACAGTGTGATCAATATTGGTATCGACAAGAAAGAAAAATCATATCTCAGGAACCACTGCGAATATCAAGATGGGGTCAAAGGTCACTTGTAAACAAAAGACAGGAGTTTTTTTCGGCATATAATCCAGACACCAGGT
>JAQIVE010004724.1:0-14063 GCA_034698285.1 Sminthurinus bimaculatus | reverse complement strand
CACTTCAATACCTACATTTTCATTGGACGCAGCTGTTCCCGGTGGATTTCTTTCGAGTTCCGGGTTCTTTACGGTATTATAAACTGTTATAGTTTTGTATGGAACGTTGGCTTCCTTCAAGATTACTACTAATTTATCCGTTTTTAAGGCACCACACGGGTACAATAGAGGCAGTTCAATGGGTTCCTTGAGAGAGCCTGTAAACATAATTTAATAATACTAATATGAAAATAGTTGCAGAAGAACGTTTCATAAATAATAACCTTATACGTGATATAAGTAAGTCAGTAAGCAGGCTCTATATAATATGTAATGTTAGCACTCGTAACCTTAGTTTAGAAGTGTATTTTTCTTCGAGTGGACATACCATCAACAATAGTTTTCCCTAAAGATTCTGAATTTCCTTGTTCCCCTATGATGAAATTTGTGGGCACCGTGCTACACCCTTCATCCGCTTCTTCCTTTTGAACTTGGAAAAATTCCAGGGCATGTGTCAAAGTTGCCGGACCGACACAATAAATTGACTTGTTCTGTGACCATTCTCTCCTTAATCCACCTCCTTCCCATTCTGAATTAACATCATATTCTTGAATAGCTCGAGCTAGACTCTCGACGCATCTTGGGCTTGTCAAAATCAGTCCTAAAGAGAGTAACAAAATGTAGAATGTAATGAATAATAGTATTGTTAATAGTTATGAAAGTAAACAACATAGTACTGACAGAAATATAAAATAATATGTCAAAAGTACCCTGAAAGTTGGAGCTACATTGCAAATCTTGCCACAATTCGTTTAAACCGTTTGAAATGAATTCAAAGGCCAGCACAGGATAAATCTTTACATGATAATGATGTTGTACAAGAGCTTGTGCAAATTTATCATCGTCCTCTTTAGTATTATTATCACCTGTTGTTGACTTAAACAGAACCACTGACAACATCGACGATATTCACAATTAGTTTCGATTTAATACCAGTGTCAAAAGTATTACTAATTTAGCTTACACAGACTTTTTATAAATACATCAAAGGACTCTGTACTTAAGTTATTTGTTTAGTAAAAAAAACAGATTAGTATTTTTAGTTGAGCAGTTAAAAATTAAGTCTAAAAATCTTGTGTGTTGAGTGTTTATTTTTATTTCAATCATATGGTTTATTCAAAATGATATTTTATTTGGCAGAATTTGTACTGCATCCTTGTTGTCCTTAAATAGAATGCCATGTACAAAAACGTAAGCGAAAAAACACCTTGAATTCCTTGAAAAGACAAAAATTTGTATCCAACTCTGAGATTAAATTTTTCGTAAAATCTTAGAAAAAAACTGGATCATATAGCTTGTAATTAGTTATTAGTTTATAGCTTCTAATATAAGACCAATATACATTTATATTTAATATGACCTACATTCTAGTAATTAGACTTCTGGTATGAAGTGCATCAAGGGGTTGTGTCTTGCTTCCTGACGCTTTTTAACCATTAGTATGAAAGTAGGTAAAGTGTAAATTACGTAAATGTTACACGTGCGTGTCTATTTTATTTCATATGAGTATCTATTCGATGAGTCATTTGAACTGAGAACTTCTGTATTTTAATTAGAGATATCATTGATTGATTGAAATTGTAAAATGTATTGTTCAAATTATGTATCTTTCTTTTAATTTTATGTACCACATACCACACACAGTTGTAGCAGCACACTACAAGGACTACTCGCTTCTTGTTAACTGTCCAATGTCCAACTATTCGTTATCTCATTACGAAATTATATCTGTGTTTCAAAAGTCAGCGAGTTGAACTCGACCACTTGTGTAATTAGGATCTACAGACTGGGATTATTTATGGTAAGTGCTTATTTAAGTAGTCTTTGCTCAGTCTTTGCTACATTACACTTCACAATGCGTTTCGTTTACCTGCATGGATTAACGTACCTCTTATACCTAATATATAATTATTTAGTCTATTAGACCTATTTTTACGTTTTTTAAAATCGTAATTTAGTTTTGCATACTTTTAGAAACCAAAATTGAGAAAACATTTCTGATCCCGTTTTGAACGTCCACAGTCTGCAGTGCTCTCCTCAATTACTATAAAGTATGAATGTAGAAATTATTATGTATAATGTATAATATGTACAACGTATAATATGCTACCGCCACTTTGTACTTTGTTTACTCACTAGTACACTAGTCTTTAATCACAATTTTTGTTGATTATTCCAGGAAACCTATTGCCTCAATATTCTTATAAAAATGAGCGTGGCAATCTTGTACGGAAGTCAAACTGGAACAGCACAGGATATTGCTGAGAGAATGACTCGACAGGCACTTCAGCTTGATTTAAAAGTCGAATTACATTCAATGGATGAATATGACTTGGAAAAATTGAAAGAGGAAAAGTTTATTGTATTCATTGCTGCTACTACAGGCCAAGGGGAGGAGCCCGATAATATGAAACGGTTTTGGAAGTATTTATGTCGAAAAAATTGCAAGCCGATATTTGCTGGAATCAAATATTGCGTTTTAGGGTTAGGCGATTCATCCTACGCCAAATATAATTTTGTGGGGAAGCGATTACAAAAGAGAGTAAGTCAACTGGGTGGAATTAGTCTCGTTCACGCCTGGGCAGATGATCAACATGACCTCGGTACTATTTGTAAATTATTAGCTTACTTTCCCTGTAACATATAATATTGTATACTTATAACTTGTAATGTTGCGTTTGAAGTCTTGTATTATGTATTTCGCAAACCGTGTTTCGAATAGTATTTGAAATACTTAATTCGGTGTAAATTGCAAACATTACAGGAGTAGATGCTGTCGCTCCAGAATGGATTCGTGGCGTATGGAAATCTATTCTTGGGGATAAATATAAAGCAGTAACTGGAGTTGGAGCACCCAAATTTAAAATATGTCAAGTATCCACCAATGTGACTACGAATGGGTTTGGAAATATGGACATTTCAAATAACACAGTGAATTCAACTACAAAGTTAGAATCATCATTGGTACCTGCAAGTGACCATGAAATGAGATTTAATAAAGTTTTGAAAAGTCGTCGAGTAACAAGTCCTGATCATTTTCAAGACGTGAGATTTATTGAGATCGACTCTGCAAATTTATACTACAAACCTGGCGATGTGTTAAATGTACAACCAGAAAATTTAAAAGAGAATATTGATCTATTCTTTCAACTCTTCCCCATGTTAAATCCTAGTCAAGAAATTCATCTGGAACCGCAGTATAGTTGGGTCAAAATATCTCCTCAATTACTACAACTCATCCAACCATCTACGTGGTCAAATATTGTAAAGTATTACTTAGATATTCAATCTGTTCCAAGAAAGTCATTTTTTGAGTATCTAGCTAGTTTTGCTGACGATGAGATGGAAAAATGGAAATTGACTGAATTTTGTACACCTGAAGGTCAAGATGATTTGTACCAATATTGCTTTAAACCCAAAAGAAACATTCTAGAAGTTTTAATGGACTTTCCTAAAACCACAGAGAAAATTCCTCTTGAATATATTTTTGACTTGATTCCACCGATTAAGTTTAGGTCATTTTCAATCGCAAACTACAGTGAAGAGACAGTAGGTGTTCTAGTGGCTGTTGTAGAGTTTCAAACAAAATTGAAAAAACCAAGACTAGGTCTTTGTTCCAATTGGTTAGCAAGATTGAATCCTGGGGATGTAATTCCATGTTGGATTACAAAGGGTAGCTTCATTTTTCCAGATAAAAACCAGGTTTGTTAAATTTGTATTTACTGGTTAAACACCCAAATCTCACATTCCATAAATTTTGTTAATTTATGTATTTTTCTATACGTGTTTTGTATTATTATGTATTCACTTGTGGTATTATGGCACATTTTGTATAATGTTTTGACCTTTGTCGACTCAGGAAATTCCATTAATCATGATTGGACCAGGAACCGGTTGCGCTCCTTTCAATTCATTAATATCGGAAAGAATTCCCAGCAATAGTCGCAACGAACTGTACCTTTTCTTTGGTTGTCGATATTCACAAAAGGACTATTTCTTTGAGCAAGAATGGACACTTTGGAACGAAAGCGGAAGTTTAAAACTGTTTGTTGCATTTTCCAGGGATGAAAATTCCAGGTTTGTACACATCCATTGTCGTTTGCTTTGGTGTTTTAATGAAAAAAACGTCGACTATTTTTAATAAAAAATTAAATGTATTTAAATTTTAAATAATTTCTGGATATTTTAATTAACAGTAATTTTTTGTGTTGAAAATTTCACCTAAAATGTGGTATTCTAAAAGATGGAAACTATTTCTTTTCTATGTTCCAGATTAAAATATGTACAACATCAAATGGAGGAAAACGATGAATTGGTTTATGACCTGATTGTGAACAAAAATGCAATGATCTTTGTTGCCGGAAATGCCAAACGAATGCCGTTAGATGTTCAAACCACAATTGAGACAATTTTGAAACAACGAGGAATAACGGACTCTGAATCCTATGTTAAAACTCTTGTTAGACAAGGGCGATATCAAACGGAGGTTTGGAGCTAACCGACCCGACATCAGGTTAGGACAGTAAAAAATTCGCAAATAACATACTGACAAAAACACGGGAGCAATATTTAAAATTTTAAACCTGCTACGTATAAAAAGCAGCAGGAACATGAATTTTAATTTTGCAATTGACTAAATTATATTATATGTACAATGTAATCCGTGCTCAGGTATTTCCGCAAATATGGTTTTCAAAGAACTACAATATTTAAAATTGTGATAAAAATAGTGATATTAAATATTAAATAATAACTCTATTTATCATACACATGTATATCCGAATCTCATGAGAAATAACGGCGAACGGAAAAATTAGTTCCTTATGCCTTCTATATCTGTAATCTGTAACATCCGTAAAAGCATGACTTTTCGACCGGAAATGCACAAAATCAAAACCTAACGAAAATCAGTAACATAAGTCAAAAGTCCTGAAAGTTGGAGCTACCCCGGTATTTTCTGCAACAATGTGCAAAACTAAACAAAAGACCTTTGTGTATCTTTGAATCCCTTTCGTTTTATTCTTTGTAGTACATAGAACATTAAAAGTTCTACTACGAGTGCAAAACCGTTGAACTACTTAAGGATAATGGGATATTATGATTGTTATTTGTTATGCCAGTTGACAAAGAAAACGTAGTTATTATCATTGAGACTTGGATGTTTATGTATTATAAATAAAATTTTGTCACGTCACGTAAAACACAATTTATTGTTGTTTTCTTTTTTCATAGTTCATAATACGATCAATAGTAAAATGGTAGTTAAACGACAGTAGTTCTTAGTTTGATAAAAATAAAATCAAAATATGATTTCCATTTATTTCGGTTTTACAATAACCTGTATTACAATAGTTGTAGCAATCATATTATATTATATCATAGAAACCTTGTATAAAATAAGATACGTTACATGGTTTCATTTTAACGGTGGTAGGGAGGTTCTGCAAACCAAAGCCTGACTTCAGACTAAGCAAATCGGAGAAAAATGATGACTAAAGAGGATATAGTTTAAATGTTACGGAATGTTTTCCAAAAGTTCAATGTCAGATTTAAGCCTAGCAAAACCTCCCTAGTACATATATGTGGTGACACGAAGATTATGTGTATCATTTTTAACCAAGTGGGTTCAGCGTTATTGTGTGACACGTAAATAATATAAAACTCGGCGATAAATTTATGCCAGAATTGCTATAATTTTTTGGCATGCATATAAATAGCATGGTATTTTAAAATATATTTAGTATGGAATATAAAATATTATCAGTGTTAGTTATTTCCTCTTTTCAAAAGTTGTATAAATAAGACTTAACAAATAAGTACAAAGTTCTTCCCGGGTTTTAGGAAACTTAAAACAAATATTTTTTTTCACATATTATTAGGTCATGTAGGTAGTAGATAGTAGGTACATCAATGATTTTTGACTCTTGACACACAAATACATACGCATTCATGTCTCCAGTCGATTTAACTTTACACTTTAACATTCCAATTTCCAATGTTAGTTTCTTGTTCGAGTCTCAAGTGTGTCTAGCACAAAATTACATGGATGTGTATTAATATTCTTGCTGTTTGCCTTGAAATTTGGAGAGCTGTGAATAAACTTGTCTCATTCGCTCAATGTTGTTACGTGAGGCTATAGCATGATTGATCATGGGTCGAGGGTAATCTTCTCCAATAATGCATTTAGCTCGTTGTTGTACTGTTAAAAAGGAAATAATGAAAAAATGCTGTTTTAGAAGGTTCGCATTATTCCTGTTGTATGAGCGAGAGGAACTAGATTTACATATTATGTAGAAATGGTTAAATATTCAAGGACCATACCTGATTCTGGGGCCATCCACGGTTCGTGAATGAAATTATTTGGAAAGTTCTTTAATACTGGCAAATACTTCCTATTATGTAATAATAAAACATATGGGTATTAGGAATTGGAACTTGGAATATAATGTAATTATGTATATAATGTCCTCGAAAGAGTTTGATTTATTTAATGGTTGTTTACCTTATGAATTCACCATTAGGATCTGCCTTTCTTCCAAAACGGACAGGGCAATAACCTAGACATAAGAATTTCCGTTTTACATACATCTAACGTAGATTTTGTAACTTTGTAGGAATACTACAAATCTGATATATGATCTAATAATTGAAAAAATCGTACAATGAAAGAACTGTTGAAAAAACGATGAACAGGAAAGCCACATCCACATTCCTGCGTTTACACTCCAGTCGGCGTCGAGTAGCAATTCCTCGAAAACTTTCATCCCTTCTTCCCAACTTATGAATAAGTCACCCCTCGTCAAAAAACAAGCCTAAAGTAAACCCATTTTCTGTTAAATATCCACGCACTTTACTACATAAATTTAGTTCATTTGTAAATTACTGTGTATATGTATTTGCGTACCACCGCATGACGTGCCAAGTGGTGAATCCAGCCTGGTAAAAACAAAAAAAATATAAGTAAAAAAATTATTATTATGAAAACCGGAATCGTTTACCAATACCGAACATACATAGCATTCAAGTCATTGTCACCTTCTTCTCTTAGTTGTGTCATGATTGCGTCTATCCAGGGAAATCCAGTTTCGCCCTACAAGACAATTAAAAAAACAATTTGATAAGGTTATTTGCCATGAAGAGTAATCACGTGATAAAAAATGATAGTTTTTTTTATCTGAATGGAAGAATAATTATTATTCTCGTGTCTTATTAATGATTATGTATACATTAGATAATACAAAATGTTATGTACATTGCAAAGGAGAAACAGAAAAAAACAATCAGCAAAGCTGGAAAAGTTTGTGACCAAAAAGCTATGTTTAATTATACATGAGTAATATTGCTTATAATTAACTATTAGTATGATACGGAATACAGTACATAATACCTACATGTTTGTTAAGAAAAGAGAAAATAAGAAGGAATAACAAGATGAAAAAATAAATTAACCGATAAGTAAAAATCACGACTTTCACCAAACTAGTTGCGAAGCCAATTTTAAACTGCCGTAGCCTTCTAGCCGTAGCCCCATTAAAACAAATTAAACCCTGCAGATAGGGAATAAGGGAATGATATCTGGAAGTATTGTACACATGTATGTAAAATATAATTAATGTAGCCAAGCAATAGTATAACAATGATAAGTAAATCAAAGAATTGTGTGTATTGTAATATACGAATAATACTATACGAAAAAATAAATTCCACTAACAGACGCCCATTTAGCGATTCCGATTGGATTGTGATCCCAGGGAATTTGCACACAGATTGGATTTCCAATCATCCTGTCGAAATTGGGGTTTTTGGTCGCGGCACAGTAAAAGAATTCTCTCCACAATACTTGTCCATGTAGAGAAAGGGGAGGCTCTCCGCGTTTTATTTTTCTATTTCATGGACGAATGAAGAATGTTTTAAGAACACATTTATGTCCTGCGTATATTATACACAATGTAGTAGAGGTAATGGTTTGATGATTTATGTAAATTACGTACATAGCATGAGGACCGTGTATATTTTACATTCTTAAAATATTTCCGTTTTAAACGATTTTTTCACATGAATTTGTAATTACCTGTACAAATCAGTCAATTGATGATAAAATAATTTTGGACTCAAACATCCAAATCTGAGGTACGGAGAAACTCCGGTTTGACTAGCAAGTAAACTCCGTGGAGTCATTTTTGGTCTTCCAAAGCTTGCCACCCACGCTTTTCGCTCTAGATGCCTCTCTAGACGGGCCAAAGCTTCAGACTCTCCTCCACGCCAAAGTGCAGGATGGAGACCCTCGGTATCGAAACCAAGCTCATCCAATGTCAACACGCCGAATTTCTCGTCGTGATCGGAGTCGATGGGGGTGTAGGAATTTCCAGTGTTGTCAATAGTTGCAACTGGTAGTGTCGGCTTTGGCATGTCCGAAATGACGTTTTGGAACTGTCTGTAGGTCAAGGGGGCTGTGAAAAAATAAAATATATAACATGTAAACTACGCCTTTACCAATTTTATTCGTTTTAAACATCTATTCCAATGATAATGCGGTTCATAATGAAAATGTTTATTTGATGTGAAATATTTTGTTTTGCACCTTTGCCTCCATTCTTTTCAATAACTTTGTCGAGTTTATAAAGTGTGTGACTTGGTTTCACAATGACTTCAATGTTATTCTAGAGTACAACAAACAACAAACATTACATCATAACAATCTCATGAATAATTTTGTTTCACATTATGCTCAAAACCACAAGGCGTCATTTTCTAGGCCAGTCAAACGTACTAATACTGTTCAAATATTTAAAAGGTTTGTTTTACATCTTTGCATTGCGTAATAATGTTTTGGTCTCGCACACGACCAAATGGCTCTGGATCTTCTTCAAAGGTTAAACATGTTGTTCCCCATTCCTGGAAACCAGTCAAATTTTTTGTTAGTACAAAAACTATAAATTGGTAGGCCTATTGTTAGTGTGACATTTTATTTGTGTTTATCGACTTACTTTGAAATATTTTGGTAAAACGTCAGCCGGCTGTCCACGGATGACAAATCTGTTGAATAGACAATTGCATGTTAGCAATTTTCTTTGCAATGCATAGTACTTATGACTGATAATGATATTTTACATGACAGTACATGGGATTTATTTGTAAAATTATTTAATGCTTATTTACATGCGTGAATTTAATTTCCTTAAGGAGTTATCCAAGTCTTCCAGGCATTGTAGTAAAAACCTGTTAAATATAACGAAAGATGAATTTAATTAGGTTATGATAATGGCTATGCATAATTAGTAAGTTGGCTTTGATAATCTAAATATCAAAACAAACCCACATTAAATCTCTGATCGTGTCATGTGTGTATGCATTTACTATTTGCGATTATGTCATTTATCTACCAAGAAAATGAAAGCAAAGAACTTTGATTGTATACGTATGTATCGATGTGAGTATAATAATTAAACTCTCATGGTTATACAATGGTTAAAAATCAATATTGATATTGATTATCAAATTCATCTCTAAAGAATTCTTTGCCAATTGGATTTAAAAGTCTTGCAATTAAGCGCTATATGGTTTAAAGTGTTTGTGACAAAATAATTATTGACACAATATACATAGATGACATAATCCATAATCAATTAAACAAACAAACAAACAAATAAACAATCTTTAATGGTGGAAAATTTATCCCCTGGATTATTTTTAATATTATATTTCTTTGTTTGAACCTCCACTTGTTGACACCAACATTGGATGAGCCAGCAAACCAAGGGTCGAGGATGAAGATACACCGAAATGTGGTTGACCCTTCGATCCCTTCTTTTAAGGATGGATTGTCATGAAGCCTTAAACCTTTTCTAAACCAATGCACCGTGTGTTTCTGCGTATTCATTATATGTAATGTATCCCTACGGTTTTTTATTTATTTCTTTATAGTTTTATTTTTTATCCAGTTATTGTTTCCACACTCCTCACATTATTCCTTGTAATGTGTAATTTTGTTTTGTGACAGAGTCGCGCATTTTTATCAACTTTTAGATTAGGATTGTCATTAGGAACTTTCAAAGTGACACCACTACAGGTGACATTGTCTGTAAACAGTCCAGCAAGCCAGGAGCCAGGCTTGTTCTTCTCGCATGTATAATGTATAATAATATCCAGTATTAACTGATGTTATGTAACATACACACTTGTTAGTATTATTAGTAGCACCATTATCATATATTATTCAACTATGCACCGTACGGTTGTTAAGATCAATTTCATATAGATATAAGACACTTATTAGTTATGACACAAACAATATCTGTGAATGGTGTAGAAGTAATTATTGTGGGATTATTGATGGGAATATATAAATTATATATGCGTATTTTTATTTTCAACAACTGTGACTTGTAATACTGTGTGTATTATTGTTGTTTTAAAATTCACTGGAAAAATGAATATTTCGAATTCCCTGTTATTACGTATTTATGTTGAAGAGAACGGGAACGAACGCGGTCACCATAGTCTTCGTCACTTTCCAAAAGAAATATTATAATGGACTATCATCATAATAATAGTATAGTATTAGATAGGAAATGAAGAAGGAGACGAGCCGTGTCTATGTCTTTCAATTGAAAATACATAGTTGAGTAGGACGTCAACCAGTTCAAGAAATATTGTGCAGTCCGGTTCACCCCTCCATGTTTGTGTACTCTGAATTCAGCTTGATTTTCTAGTTGAATCAGCTGGAATCAACATTTAAGAAACTACCGTACTGCCACTACCTTTTCGTAGTTTACTATACCAAGTTAGCTTTAAAAAATAGTTTTATGTATTTTTCAAAATCTATTGACCAGATACATAATATTATTGCGATTTCAAACAAAAAAATGCAATTTTTATAAGCCGATAATAGACGATGTGTGCCCAACTGTCATTCTATATTCTCGAGTAGGAACACGACGGAATCAACGTGACTTGAGTTGGGTCACGTTGAAAAGCACACAGTTCTCTCTCTCCTTTGCGCAAAATTACTAAACGACTATGTAGTCGGCGTACGAACATAATACATAAGTACTTGCAATGGTACAATATATGCCGTACCTGGTGTGTGTATGTGCATACATACTACATACAGTATCAGTGAGCATCAGTGGCATGTATAGATACATAACTTTAAATGAGAACTTGACTTGACACTCAATACATACAGCTAGATTCTAGATATGTAGTTGCAGTATTTCATTTGCACTGATGTATGACATACAATATACACAGTAGGTTAGAATTTTCCAGTCCTTTAATCCACTAGGAGTTCTCCATAAATTATGCATCTATACATTTATTCGATACATATTTATGGATCTGATATACGTTGTGGTTTCTCACAGCTTGACAAAGGCGCTTCAAACTTTAACACTGACACTAATTATATGGACTATTAATAGATAGATCACAAAGAGCGTAAACAGCGTATTACATATTTTAAGCACCCATTTATTTTGATTTAGGGGATATAATGCTATATTTATACACAGTATGGGTATTATAGAGAGGCTTGGCAAACTAAAGCTGACAGGTTTAAAATGTGTATCCATTTCCCCAAATTTCGAAAGAATATTCGAGCTTATACAGCCTGTCTAGTATCAAAAAATATGATGCTATCTGTATGTATATTTTTCAGGACCAAAGGCAGGCTGATGGACTATTAGGCACGTCGAAACCTTTTTGTACCAAAACCGCGAGCAAAGTAGATATAAACTGTTCATCTCATGACGGGCAGTAGATGGATCGATTAAGAAACATCTATTTTTAGTTGTTTTCTATATTCTATATTTAAAAATTACGAATACTTGTGTGTAAGTGTGTATACTTATGATATTCAGTGTTTATTTTCTTTTCTTTATTCATGCGTATGATGGCACGCGTTGACAAGTTAAAAATATTCCAAAACATGTGACGACAAAACGGACACGGCGTAGTTTAATGAAAGAGTATGTAGAGTATAAAGTGAAATTCTATATTCTGTATTCTGCAATCCACGAATAATGAACCTTCCAGCTCGAAAGTGCTCGAAAGAGCTCACTTGATCCCACACATTGGCATTGATTATTTTTACAAAAGTTCATAAAAAATGTCCACCATCACGAGTTCTTCTGTTTTTTTTGCAAAGTTGATTTGCTACACACATATTATTTTACCACAATATTTCTAAATTCATCGAACCCAACGGAAACTTGTGAGATACATGCGGCGACCGGAAACGTGTCCGGTGACCCGGCTACGTGGTCTACAAACACATGGACACATGTCCATGATTTACCTTTTTTTGCCGCATGATCTATCTCTCAGATGTTGAATCCAACAGCATCCAGCAAAATTGGGTGAAAGCAAATGACCTTTATAGTGTAATAAATTATAGCCATTCATTTCGGTTCATTTGGCATTTGTAATTCGAGAGAAAAAATACGAGAGACTGAAGGACATAAATTCAGCAGACGTACAACATATGGAAGCTAGCCTCCTGATACAGAAAAAGTACGGCTAATGAGTTATTTGCAGTTTGTCCTCTATAATTCTCAAATAAAAGCAATATGTTTCCAGAGATAGTTTTTTGGAAATTTTTTAAGCCGATAGAGAACCTCTGCATTTTATCTGAATCATACATATGTATATTGCGATTTGACGGGAGATGGGTGAAAGTAAGAAAAAACTTTCACAGCCACCAATGCAATGGACTAACGGCAACGTTACGCATGAATTAAAGGTAAAACTCAGCAGTACATACATATTATACATAATTGAAAAATGTAGGAACTCTGTAATTTATAACAAACTTTTGTGTTAAATTTAAAATAGTTATTTCATCATTATTATCATATTGTGGAGTTTGGAACCTCCAAGATTTGACAGCTGTCGCGAAAATGTCAAGAGTTCATACAGCCGAGTTTATTCATAGCTGTTAAATAGAACACTGGATGTGTGGAAAGGGTTAATTCCATTCTTTTTCTACATATTATAGATGGAGAGGATCAAGTCATCACTTCATCCCCGTTAATCTAATATAATCCTTTCCCACGCATCATTCTGACATTATGACAGTCAGTCTCTGGTATTAAAAAGATTTTAAGTTCGAAAGTACAGTTTTTTCATGATAAGGAAAGTCAAACTAAATACAGTTTTCCCGTTCACTCTCATTCTATAGAGTTTGAATTTTGCCGTTTTCATTCTTTTTATCATATTTTTATAAAATTTCGCACAGAATTTTAATTTTCGTGTGTGCATGTGTATACAATATACACAGTGTATCTTTCTTTGGTGTATTTTCTCTATTTCCCACACACCGAAAATCCACCCAGTCCGTAATTTAAATGTTAATGCGGCCCTTCATCCTCATCTTCCGGCACTTCTATCCTCGTGCATATGCATGTACAACACCGCAAATATGTATGTATGTATAGTAGAAAGTAACGTGGGTAGAATTTTTTTTTCTCCTCCATATTGTATTTTGCATGACTCTGACATTTTGGTCGCTCTAACTACAAACTAGATAGATGGATAGATGCTCTACTCATTGTTAAATTTCTTGTGCCTGCACTTCCTAATGGTAAAATAGGGAGCATTGAAACTTGAAATAGAGAAACTAACTGTATATACTTACATGTATAACATATCTTGCATTTCTCTTTTCCTCTCTACGGTCCATTCATTTCCCCCTGCATCCATTTCCATATTATATGGAGAGAAATGGAAAGAAATTGTGGGAGAAAGCCAGAGTGGATGACGAGCCGGGAAAAAACGTCTCTAAATTGCAAATCCAATTCACATTGGATGACGCCATTTAGAGTCTTTGAGAGTTTCGTCTCATAGTCATCATATTGAATGACAGATATATAGAAAGACAAGGCGGAGGCATCACATTCACATAAACAGGAGAGAGAGAGAAGCACGGAATGAAATGAGACGAAGAAAGAGAATTATTGTATATTGTAGGAAAGTAAGAAAGGAGCATTCGCATGAGGGAAAAGAATCGTGGAAAAAAGATGTAG
>JAQIVE010004723.1:0-14068 GCA_034698285.1 Sminthurinus bimaculatus | reverse complement strand
ACACCAAAATCTTATCAAAATTTGATCAAAGATGATGCGAATTTGGAACCAAATGCACATCAAACCAATCTCATCAAATCTCATCAACTTTTGATGAAAGTTGATCGGATATTTTTTTAAGGGCCAGCAAACAGAAATCTTATGTGTAATACATGTGTATAGGCACAAAAGTAGTGCAACTAAATTGGAGTAGTTGATTTTGACTATTTGAATAATTGAATTCGTCTTGATTGTGAGGCGAAAGTAAAATAAAAAGTGCAGATAAACTTGGGATATAACGTGTACATATAGTTTGCACGCTTTCACCTTGTATATATACACACAAGTATGTATGCACAAGTAGTTTCACCCACTTTCCTTTTAGTTTGCATTTAACAGTGTACAGCCGCATGTACATTTATTCCAATGATGCAATAAGAGTATTCGAACACATCAGGAAAGAAAAGTGGAGTCAAAACTAGTTTTCCCTTCCCCAAGTAATCTTAGCCTATCTAA
Organism: Sminthurinus bimaculatus; assembly: GCA_034698285.1. NCBI lineage: Eukaryota > Metazoa > Arthropoda > Collembola > Symphypleona > Katiannidae > Sminthurinus > Sminthurinus bimaculatus. The sequence goes on along the minus strand of JAQIVE010004723.1, from coordinate 13,573 downwards.
CTAATTTGGGTTAGATAAATTTAGAGGCTGACGTTTACTTAAAATCTTGAGTGTGTGAGGAGCTCCCATATCAACAAATAAACATACATGCATACATACATGTATACGTTTATACTCATGCTCACAAAAGCACTCATGACTCTGGACGCTGGTGAAGGAGTAACTGCAGAAAAAGCTCATTTAAGTTTTTATTCAAGAAATTCTCATGACTTGTGCCATCTTGATAGTGTGTGATACATACTCTCATTTTAGTTTAGTAGTAGGAGTGGTAGTTACTCACTCACACTCGAATGTGAAGCAATCTACAGTGCAATCCAATGGTAAATTGCAAGGATGAGGATAAGGATGAGAATTTTCACAAGAGAAAAGTTAACACTCTGCCACAGTTTCAAGAGTTGGTGTGCGTGTCTCAGCCTATATGTACATATCTATATGAGCTATATACCCATATAAGATGTAAGTACATATTGGTTCTTGCGTTCCCCCCTGTCTTCCCCATTTTCTCAAGTCTCAGTCAGATTGAGTTCTCTAGCAAGTCGAGCTAATAAAATGAGGAGTAAACATTGAATTAGTTGAAATTGCTTTTCACAAGTACACTTTTCTCTCCCTCGTCCGGCATGGTTTGGTCTTGGCTGGCCTAGCAAAGCCACAGCACCTGACGTTTCCGTCCGCACACTTTACGCTAAACATCCAGTCCTGTGTGAAGGATCCATAAGTGTGCTGTGTTTTGCAACTGGAAATTACATATATAGAACTGGCGACGGCAAGAAAAACTCAACACACCATTTCTATCGCAATCTCACACAGATAACTACTATGTACACATATCCGTATGCATATCTGTGTGCACAGATAGTTTGCTCATTTTCCTTTTTACTATCACCATGATGATGCTTACAAGTGGCAGAAAAGGCCCAGCATTTTTTTTTGTCTATTATAAAGAATAAATGAAAAAAATACGACTACCGACCAGGAAGATGGTGTAAAGGATAAAAAATCCCACTGTGAGAAAAAACATGGGGAAGCAAAAAAACATTACCTATACAGTTTTAACAACATTTGTTAGATATCTACCTTCTGTGTATCTACTGCCTGTGATGAAAATTCCATGCCTACTTTCTTTCCCTTGTGTATGTGTAGTGTATAATATACACATGGCAATGGGCATGTAAGTATCTATGACCGTGGAGTACATTCCTACGGAAATCCGAAGGGAAGAGCGAAAAAGGCAAGGGAAAACAGTCGAAGAAAAATAAAGAAACGAGGATGTCTTAACTAACCAGTAAAAAATAGAAAGAAGATGCACATGGTAGAAGAGGGAGCGCGTTAAATATTTCATTAAAGTGAAGGGTTTATCTGCCATTTTCACGAGTAAAACTGTACATTGTACATACAGCAGAGAAGAAGGAAAAGAAGGCAGAGAGAGAGTAGGAAAAAACTAAAAATCTCTCTTCATTTTTCTACCATCAAGTGAACGTATATTTGTACTGGAAGTAGTTATAAATGCAAAGGAGATGGAAAACGGGGGAGTCTGGTGTAATGAGAATTTTTATATGACCAACTGCTATTTACACAGAGGGAAGTAGTTAGAAGGGAACTCATGTAAATGTAATCGCCGTTGTAATCGTAATTGTAATTGCAAGTGCTGGTGTTAGTGCAAGATTTAGCGGGAGCCGAGAGAGCTTGGTAACGAGCAGGAAAGAATTATAATAGAATATATCAACAGTTTAGGGGAAAGTTTTTTCACTCTCCACTAATTTACACGAGAAATTATTTTTTTAGTAGATAACCTAACAAGAAACTGTAGATAATGAATATAGATACACATGCATATGATGCACAGATTCTACTGTTCTGTACGGCGCCATGTAAATAGTATACATAGTATGCTGATGCATGAAAATAAACCAACAGCGAAGCCAGAGGATGAGAAAAAGGATGGTGAAAGCAGCGGTGGAGGAAGAAGCTAACTAAAGACAATTTTAATTTTCATAAAATTATTAATTATTGTACAGGACTTGTGTTAGTATGTATCTTCACAAAACTTTTAGGACCGTAATATTAATTCCTGTGGACGTATGCATGCTTGTATGTGTAACATTCGAGTATTTACGTATTCATCGCTGACGATGAAGGACTGGCAATGAAATTAAAATGAAAGGTAGTGGTTTTATTAAAAGTCCCACTAAATATTCCCCTAAATTACGCACACAGCGCAGCGTAGACCATAAACTGGAAGACAAGGAAAGGAGGGACAAGTAGGCAGCCAACTTCATTTTTCATCTTAAACGAGCTCTCTAGTTTTTTCAGCCTCCTCTATCCGACTTTTTCCTTCCTGTACACACCTGCCCACAAAAATTCAACACTCACTTCCTTCAAATTCGAGTCAAATTGAGCGCTAACTTAAACTTGCACGACATTTCCGCATTTAAAATTCACCACCCACCTCGAGTTGCTCTAAAATACCAGGAACTTATCATTCATCATTCAGTTTCAGTTTGTCTTCGTCACTCATCGCCAGCCTCCGCGCTTTAAGCTGTATTCACAAAAGTTTTTTTATGCAAAATGTTTTGTACAATATAAAATTGTAATGTATGTAGTATGTGGTACAACTACGAGCCCTATTGTATTACTATGTATATGTCCTAACTATATGAAGGACGGCATAATGTATTCAGAATTCCCGTTTCCGCTCCCCCTTTCCACACAAGCAGCAAAAGTCGGCGTAAATGTTAAAGCTGACGTCGTGACACAGTTTCTAGGTATGCATCAAAATGTATTATCATACTGATAAATAATAAAAGTACAAAAAGGAAGGGAGAAAAAGTATTTTTTGGAAAACAACGTCAAAGTCAAAATCTCTGGAAATTCTACAAAACACTTTAGAAAAAGTTGCAAAGCCACATTTGTATTCGAATTTCGATTCAAAGTCAAAGTCAAATACAGACCTGCTTTTCCTCTTAGATACTTTGACGTATAAATTTCATTGTCTGCTAGGACCGATATGAAATTCATGGGAAAACTAGGTACAAAGGCGACAATGATGGAGACTCAAAAAGTCAGGGAATAAGTATAAAACAACCTCTCCAAGTTCACAGGTTTCTTATTCGACTTTTGAGTATCTTTTTAGTTACGTAGCGTGTATGCATCAATGTGTGTATGTATAATGTATGGTGAACAAAGGGGTGAGAATAGGGCAGAAAAGGGAAGGGAGTCAATGAATTATTAAATTCTCTCATGCCGTTCAGACATTTACTCGAACCTATTTTACTCCTCTCCCGGTTCCCAGCACCTTCTGACATGAGGCGTATATATCTGTTCCTTTCTTCTTGCTCCTCTATTTATTCTATGATGATCATAATGTTACAAAGACAAGGTATAAAAGGAAAAAAATGCCCAGTCCGGAATCAAATCTTGGTCCAGATTCCAGACTCTAAATTCTAGATAGAAACGGAGAGTCCAGTCTTATAAAACAGGAAAATTCTGAGAGCAAGTCATGACTATGACCCCTGTAAGAATGAAAAACGCTTTTGCTAAAGATATGAGATGTGTCTTTCACGAAGGTCAATGGAAATCTTTTTTCACTCCTTTTCAGCTTTTCTTCGTTTCTACTCGCCTCTTATTGTTAGAGGAAGACGAGAAATAAAGTAGGATAGAAACCAAAGGAATGGAAACAACAAAGGTAAATGAACGAGTTTGTAACCTCGTTAAGTATACGTGGATAATATACATGCACAAATTGTACTACATATGTATATATTTGTATAATATTCTAAAGGGCTCGACACTACAGAGATCTACATATGCGCAGTGTACATGCACATATGTATGTAAACATGTGTGTATAGTGTACAGTTGTAGCTATACACCGTACAGGTTTTATCTGTATACCTATTGACTACAGATTTCAGCTGTGCGCGTATTGATCTCAAGAGAGGAGCAAAAAAAAGGAGAAAGTGAAAGCAAAAGTAGGATAGAAAGCATTGTTGTTGTTTTTGTTCTTCGTGTACAAAAAACAGACGAAATATTTGCTTTCCTCGTGATTGTGCCTTCATTTAGGTACCTCGACTACATCTAAAAGCTGTAGCTGTTGAAACAGGATATATTCACAGCATTACTTTGCAATCTACCTATTCAATTCTTGATACAGCCAGGCACATCCTGCCTGGCTGTATTGCCAACTCCAACTCCGGCACCAGCGGCTAACAAAATAGAATGCAAGTAGTCGTTTTTTTACTTCCGTACAATTTGGATTTCAACTATAGTTACATTAAAGGTCATGAAAATGCTTTGCAATAATAGAAAAAACTGAAGCAGTTATGCAATGTAAAAAAACAAGTTCTATATACGAGATTAGGAAATTTACTAAATTTTCGACAGTATCCAAACTTTTAACTTTAAACATTATTGGCATTTAAAAACCGCTTCAGCAACATCAAAAAATATAGGACACTAGACCGTGATCTGTATTCAACGTTGTTGTTTGCGATGAAAAAGTTTACTAAAACGAGGTAGTTTGCTGAAGGGGTTCCGTAAACTGGATTTGAATGCACGTGGAATGAAGACTAAATGTTTACTAAGCATAATACAAGTGAAGATTAAAGACTGAGTAGTTATTTTAACAGTAATGTACGTAGACTTTCATTCGTATACTTATTTGTTTTTTTTGTATGTGTGCATATAAGAATACATATGTATGTATACGTACGTATTCTTGTAATTTCTTGTTTGTTTCTATACGTACAAATATATGCGTGTGAGTATTTGTCCGCCCAAAGGGACACCTGAGAATAGGAAATAGCAATGCCCATGAACCAGTTCATAGCATGCAGTGCAGAGACCATACTTGAGGATGTGAATTAAATAAGAGTGGAAGTATTCAGAAGAACAAGTACCGAACAGAGGACGCACACTGCAAGTAGAAGAATACACAGTCAAAAGGTTGAATGGCATAATTGCACACACACCAGCGTTTACTTTCACTCCCAGGAATTTTCTTCCACTTTCCCATGCTGTATCTATGTACAATGTTTTGTACAAAACCGTAGTACTGTATTGCATTCTGTATGGTTGACTGTAGAATTAAAGTGAGATAAAATATCAAGGTATTAAGGGAGCATTGCATCGGAGCTTAGTATGTGAGTCGACTTGATGTCAAATGTTCATGTTCATGTTCATTGTTCATGTGCGTCGGCTTCTTTCTGTTTTCTGTCGCTTCTACCGAAATTTCCTACTGGGCTATTTTATTCTCCTTCTGTGCCATTGTGTGTAGGTAATTGTATCTAAATATATACGTACAGGAAGAAACACAGTCAGTATGTGAGCATTGTGCACTAAAGGAAGATTTTTGCTATTATATTCCGTTTTATTCCTCTAGTTACAACTCGTATTTGTGCACACCGGAATACGCAGAACAGAATGTGGGAACCAAATTTGGAGCTGGAGTGAAAGTCAGCATCAGCTACAGCTTACAGCTTACTACACGTCGGAAAAGGGTAAGAGTTAGTCCAAGTGGGAAAATCGAATTGGGATTGCGAAGCTAGTTGCTCCTGTTTTTCCTCCTGTAATCGCAACATATTATCTCATTCTTTCTACCTTTGTGTACGGATATCTCATATACAATAAAACAGTAACATTAGTACCTAAAGAATACAGTACAGACAATTGTATCTCACTATAACTATAAGGTAGACGCGTATGTAGAGGCAGCGGCAAACGTAAAGAAAAAACAGACCCGTGTTCTTTATTTCCTATATTTTGCTACTACGTACTCTCTTTCTTCCTGTTTCCTACTTTTTAGCGTTTTGGCTCTTGCAACGTCAGTTCGAGTGCAGAATACCAAAAAGGCAAGAGAAGGCAGAGAAAGTCCATATGTACGTACAGTTGTGAGAAAGCGGATGAACTTGTCTCTCCTCCTCCTCCTTTGTCTTCAGCTCTGTCCCTCTTATTGTTTAGTCAGTGTCTGTCTGAAACGGGAAAACACGTAGCTGTCGCTGAACTTGGCATAAACGCAAGGAAAATAAGTACACACTACATACACATAGCGCAGCATAAGCACCATGCACATCAGTATGTTTGTGCTTTTGTTGTTCGGTAAATAGAAAATGAAGCCATTAGGTATTGGATATCAAACAAGGATAAAGTCCAGCCGGGACGGTGTGATGCAATGCGATGCTTCATCTTGTAATACAATACGTACAATTTTATCCAGAGTAGCAGGGGAAGATTGTACATTGTGCAGTGTACATAATTAGCTGAATATATTATTGTACATGAATTCTGAGTATAACATGACGTCGTTCCTCCTCTTCATAATTTTGTCATGTTCCCCTGGATGACAAATTCAGGGTACGATAGCTCATATGATTCCTGGACGTAAATGATAGAAACGGGGTGTCCCTGTTTTTCCCAAAAGCTATCCAAGACAGATTGTTTTTCTGTCCTAGTAGACTACAGACACATTAGCGGTGGTGTTGGTCGTATCAGATTTCATGTAGTTATGAGAGAAAGGATGACTATGCGCTTGCATTGTGTCGGTGTAATCATGACACGACAAGTCTTGGATTGGGCTAAAGAGGGTTGAGTGACAAAGAGAAACGCCTGAAAGTATCAGCGGAATTCGAGATAAGGCTTTCAATGTTGGCTTAAACCAACATTGAAAGCAACTTAAGAAAATCAACTACGGTGGGCTGTTCCAATTATACGAGTTTTGATATTTAAATTTAAGGGTAATTTTGATGGTTCTCTTTTGTCAGTCAAGTGTACTCTTATGCATACAATCCACCAAAATATAATATTGAATCATTATTTGGAACAATTTTTGTTACTTTTCATACACATAATCAGAATTCTAATTAGAATTTCCTTTTTGCATTATTTGAAACACAATTTCATTAATACTTATATTTTAGGTAGGTACACTCTATAATAATCATTTTTGATAGTGGATTGTTTTTCTACGTAACAAATCGTGATCAAAATAATTTGCTGTTGAATTGCTTGTATATTTTCAATAGAAAAGTTTCAAGTTATTCTTTAAAGATACTGCGGAAAAACATTTCAATTACTGTAAAAATAACATTAATAATCTAACTGAAAATAGACCTGTAGAGAAATTTCACAAATTCCACACGCAATTCTGCACACAATCTTTTTCGGAAGCAACATAATTGCAGGCGTGCCTGCTCATAACAAAACTTATGAGCAGTAAAGTTAAAAAGGAGAAAATATTGTAAATTGTAAAAATGAAAGGACAAAACAACGGAACACAATAAATAAATATGAGCATCAAAGAAGAACGATTAGAATTCCAATGAGCAGTTTCCATAAATATTTCCTTCAGGATTCAACATCAAATTCATCTCAAAGTGCTGATCAGATTTTATATTTACTTAGCATTGTATTCCCAGTGGTTTTACATAGTAACAACAGACAACACTTCAAACTCGTAAAAAACAAACAGCATGATCCAGTTGGCATAATTTTAATTAACAATTACTTCTTTCCAAATCCAGTTAATTCGATTATCAAAAATAAATAGCAATATTTTAGATGACAGAAAAATTGCCAATACATTCAGCTATTTGTATTTTCTATAGTCATACAAACATGGTAAGAGATTTTGCAATACGCCATTCACGCTCCGTTAAAGAGTATGTATAAATAGTTTGAAATCGTGAAATATTTCGCTGACTTGTTACTCTTTTATAATTCTATTCATGCCCATTACTATGTATATTTCTTCAGTGATGTTTTTCCAAGCATCAAAAGTAGAATAAGCGAGAAAATTTGATTGCAAAATTGAGATGGATCGAGGGCGGAAAATGGGAACGAGTTGAATGAATCCATAGAGGATCTGCTGCATATATTGAATAAAATCTTCTGCTATTCGAAATTCAAAATCAGACAAAATCTTCATATGTGTATCACAAAATAAACAGCGTATGTAAACAGCGTGATACAATTATTTTTGTTGGCTTCCCTTACAAAGCAGGGACTGACTGAATTGATTGTGACGTGACAACAATATTAGATGTGCCAAAAAATAAAGATCTACTACATCTTGAAAACAAGTTTTTACAAATATAAGTATGAAACATGTAACTGAATTTTGATCTTTTCCAGCGTAAAAAATCAAATACAATTTTCGACAGTATCCTTCATACTGTCAATACAGTTCGCTCCTTGTTGTATGTAGATTTTAGGTATGTTTTGCGTCGCACTGCCAAATTCGATTGTTAAAATTGTTCCATCGTGAGATATAAAACATTCCGTATGCTAACTTGTTAGCTATTCAAATTGAAAAATCTCTGGTGATAGTGACAGTTGACTCTGTGTATGAAATATATGTATAGCATACCTAAGTACTTACATATCCGACTGAAATTACAAAACTGCATCAAATAGCCCAATGAAAAGGAACAATATAATGTACCTACAAAGGTAGAAAATCACAATAGACTGAAGATTGAAGCTGTGACGATTCAAAGTTCAAATTAACGTAATGAGAGCTTTCTTAAACACATTCGTACATGTATATTAATGTACCATCGAATTGTGTAGCATATGTTTGTAAGTCAATTACACTTGACAATACTTTCTATTTTCAACGAAATACACAAAACAAACAATACGAAGTCATCGAGAAGTTGCATCAGCTAGTATTTCATTGTTAAACTTTGCAATAAATTAGGGAGATTTTGTATCTAGGAAGGATTTTTCGGTCATCGTAGCTCGCTATTCATGGTTTGTCTTCATATTTTGAAGTCGGTGAAAAGCTTTTATTGCAGATACATAGCTTAGATACATAGGACATGGGTCAAGTTTAAGAACTACTGAAAATTTTGAAAAAGAAATAATTCTTGACTCAACATCGTGTCAAACCTGTGAATACTTGGAAAATTGTATCTTTATGAAAAAGTTTCTGGATACATCCGGTTTTCTTGAGTTTACTCTCTTTGCGTACAATATGCATCACCAACAAAAACAGTTCATTTGATTAGAAAATGTTTAAAATAACGTCCACAAAGTGATAGAAGTAGAACCTATAAGCATGAAACTTCAAACTCTGACGACTTGATGACACACGTGTAATTGCAACTTGCTTGACGTCAACAAGGAACGAAACAAGTTGGAAAATTTTACATTATCAAATTAAGTTCCCTGTATGTAAACAATTGTGTATTACAAACTTGTCTCAGCAAGACGAATAAATTATCATAGCAATATAAATAAACAACAGACAATCAAAATATGCCTTGCATGCATTAAGAATTTGATCGAAATTCTAATGATACTTGAATTTTGCAAGCCTATTATAGTACTGATGCGATGAAGATTGGAAGATGGAGGAGCTCATTTAACTCAGCCTATCACAACTTCTGTACTCTACGGATAAACTTTGCTTTAAAAAAGCAAAGTTGTGCACCGTGAATATCAAGCAGATGAAACATGATGGAAAAGATAATCTTGCCAAATCACAATATTTGTGCATGTTGTTTGTTCTCCTGTTTATCCCTAGTTATCCGTGTTTAAGCCGGAAAACGAGAGTAGTTTTATTGACCGGATTAATGATAAACTCCAATGCTTGACTAGAATTTCAATCCACAGCACTAACATATGTACAATTTGAATATGGATTTGCATTTGAATTTGAGTTTCCAAAGTATCACCGTTCTCTGTTCATCCCTTTCCCCCAAAAGTAAATAAACACGATTTGTCTCTCCTCCACACACCGTACAAAACAAACAGAACAGACAACAGCATTAGTAATGCAGCGTAAAATTTCAAATCTAGTTTCCTTTTAAAATCCAAAATGTCATTATCATTTTGGATTACACATCATACAAAACTTACTCCTATTTTACTAGTTATCAAATTAACTGTCGTGCTAGATTTCGTCATCATCGTTTTCGTTGTCGTTGTCGTCATCACCATCCTCCGGCTTTATACAAATCCAAATTGCGTATACGTACAGCTTTATCTTTGTTTTTGTCATCACCATGTCATTGGTTGCTTTCATAATTCATCTCACTTCACCTGCCAATTTGATCCAATCTCAATTTCTTTGGTACTCGCTCATACTCCGGAAGATAGCAAAAGAAAGGGCGTCTACACGAAAAATTACAGTATACTTCACCTTCCACTCTGCCCCCAGCCACCCCCTTGCCATAAATTATATACTAGAGTCGGGTAAAAGGTCTACGCTCTATCATACACATTCAGCCTACACAGCGTACAAAGGAAAAAAGGAAACTTGAATATAAATTGAGTTGCAATATGAATAATAATCAAGTGTCTGTCAGGCGGTTCAGACCTTCCGTCCTTTTTGTTAAATAAGTATCAGTCGGGTTGAGTTCAACTCACACTCAGAATTGGAGCTGACGTGAGATAACAGAAGAAAGCGAGGAGAAGGGAAAGGAAGGAAGAGGAAGCTTCGAGCTGTTGAATTTGGATAGATGTGTGTTGAAAGTTCCAAGTGCAAATTTGAATGCTATGATTGTATTATCTACCCGTGTAGAAAAACTCTATCAATGCTCCCTTCCGACAGGCTCTCTGTCTACTGTCTGCTATACTTTCCCTTTTCATTTTCATCTCATGAACAAAATGCGAGTGTACAGCATAAATGTGTGTACTAGCTATGTGTGTCTGTATATGTGTATGTGTGTTATTTTAAGACAAGATGATGGTATCTGCATGTATGCAATGTTAAATGTGGATATTACATTATACACACTAGTATCACACATGTATACTGATAGGCAGATGGATAGATAGATGAACTTTATCATAATGATGGCAGGAGCTAATATATGATATATCCACATTCATTTTATCTAATAACAAGGGGGAATGGTCGCAAAAGACAGCAGTGTCACTGATCGATAAAAAATCTTCCTCTTTTCCCATGCAGTTCTACGTATATACATACAGAATTTACAATGCTGCAATTTGTAAGATATGAATTGCAGAAAACTCATAAAATCTCCAGTCGACTGAATTTTCTTTTTACTGAGTACTTTTCTGTACGATGCATGTTCTATGTAAAAATTTCCAATATTCAACCTTCACCTTTGCCATTACACTTTAGCTGACGTGCTAAAGCTAATTTTTAATTGAAATTTTCAATTTCTCCACAGCTTCAAAAAAATTTCATTGTGGCTTCAACTTTGTCTGTACATGACGTGTTTTTTTGACCAACTGACATGAAAATCGTGCTGACACGCAATTGGGTCGTAATTTTGACGGCTAGGTTTTAAAAAAACTTGATTAAATGATGTCCGCGAAATTTCAGTCTATCATATTTGCAATAAAGCATGATTTGCTATTGTATTTTCAAATTTTCTGCATATACAGACGCTGTAAAGAAGACAACTGCTTTTTATACCCAATTAGAAGCAACAACCAAAACGAAGATAAGTAAATGCGAAGAATCGAGAGAAAAGGATCACAGAAAAAATGACCGAAGGCCCAAACTAACCCGGTTTATTGTTGAGAAAAATACACAGTTCACACGTGAAAAGGTCGTTTCAAACTTAACGACTCACTTGGGTATGTCAAAAGCAGCATATTACACAGGATTGTCTTTGTGGATCCCTCCTCGAGATTGTGATTAGTACGTAAGTTATGTAGCTGTATCTGTGTCTAGTTTCACCGATAAAAAACTTGAGAACTTGCTTTTGACTGCTTTTTTGCTCTTTTGGCGAAAAACATCTACAGGGGAAAATATTCGGGACAAAAGATACCCCAAAACACATCTCCTGTCAATCCGTTTACTTTTATTTTCATGTATTCTCCTCTGGTACCCCTCTACATTTCCATCATAATAACAGCATTAATTGTACATACATACATGTAGCACACTCTAACAATAAGTTCGACTTTAGCGCTGACTTTCAGTTCAACCAGGGGCCAGAAGAGATAGTTTATACTTCTTCTGGTTTCATTTGTATCTCGGACATTACGGCCGTCAAATTTTCTTACTATCAAATAAAGTTTTTATGAAGCCGTCAGTCGTCGATGCCGTTGTCGTTGCCATTTCTACTGTCGCCCTTCTCTTAGCTCTGACGATGAGATGAGCCGTGAGGAAGAGTAATGGGGAAAATCAACCAGCTAACTTGATGACTTTATCCGTTGTATGCATCTGTAGTGGGAGTGGAACAGTAGTCATGTACTGGGAGACAAAGCAGTTTTTGGTGTGCCGTTTTACATTCGTTTTTGTAGATATTTTCGCGCATTTTCTCTCGCCTCAGCTGCACTGAGTATTATTGAGAGTAATAATAATATTATACATACAACTGCAAATATTACACAAAATAGGTTTATGTTCCACTGTTTATATCTACTTGTGTATCATACCTCACGGGTCTCATCTGGTATTACCTTCAAGTTTTCCAATGTGTATAGATGAGCAGACAACACATCCTATACACATCTAGTTATATTTAGCTCGTAAATTCGGGCTTTTTATATTAGATTTTACTGGGCAACGTATTAAACGAAAAGTAAAACTGTATGACTTTATCCATGATGAGACTAGGGGTAGTTGGATACTTTTGGATACTATCCTTTGGGCAACAGGCAACCTAATATACACCAAAACACTAAAGAACTCTAACGAAAGTCAATTCACAAGATGGAAAATCCTTTTCATCATCTCATCAACAGCCTGTTAAAATATCTGTAAATACAGCGAGAACATAATACTGTTGTGAAGTTTTCGCATATACTCACTGTTTCACTTTTCATTCTTTTTCTCCGTGATATCATGTCTCCTATTTTCCAACCTCTCTTCATCCTTTGATGTCATCTAATTAAATCCCAACAATGCCACGAATGTCAATGCTCAGGGTGGTTCGTACGAACATACATACACATGCTCAAGTAGTATGTGGATAACGATAGATTATAATGGTGTAATATAATAGGGGTATGTGCAAATATTTTCTTCGTGGTTATAAAACAAGCAGGTAGGAGGTTAATAATAATTATCCACAAGTTGCAAGCACAATTGGACTATTTTAAAACTCATATTGATATTCACAAAGTCAATAATTATACCAAAGAGTGGGTAGTTGGTGAAAATAAGGTGCATTTTCATGTGATTAAAAATTCAAAAAAAACTTGGAACGAACATAACTTTGGTACTTAAAATTGATTCCAAAGGTAAGTCGTATGTATGCATGCATGTGTGTGTTAGTAGGGTTTCAATCGAAGGGCATAGGTGATTCGATACGAACAACAGAAAGTTCGGGATAACGACTTTCAACTTTCAACCACTTGAATTAATTTTTCTGTTCATCGCCAATACTCAGTGTAGTGCTGCACGGTTCCAAATAAAAATTCAATCAAAATCAAATCAAATATCAAATTAGATGATGCCCGATAAAATTCTGGGCTCAGTGACTTTGTGATTTCGTTAATGAGGGCTTCTTTCTAATTACAGTGGATTCCAAATAAATTCTCATCCTCATGTAACATGACATCGCACGTGAATAATTAAATGTGAAGCACCAGTACTTTCAAATAGAGAGACACTTAACTTAAATTTAAATTACTTTCATTCAATTTCACG
>JAQIVE010004722.1:0-14068 GCA_034698285.1 Sminthurinus bimaculatus | reverse complement strand
ACTTTTGAGTTCTCTACGACCACTTTAAGTATGTTTTTTAGCTCTGTGAAGGAGCAAAAAGTCATATAAGATATATATAATTTTCAAAATTAAATTCATCACCACGGAAATTAGCAAGAAAGTTTTTCGCGGCCATATCTGTCGCATCTTTTACATGTCATGTAAAGAATCATGACTTGAAATTTTCTGCTTTATATTTTAAAATACTTGGTTACCTTTGTTTTGCAAGGCCAGAGAAATAACTACAGAATTCTGAGAATAAGCAAATATAACGGAGAGGGAGGATGAAAAGGAAAGAAATGGACTGCTCAAACTGAGAAATTTGATACTCTTAAAAGTGTTTTCATCATCCTCTGCCGTCTTTCTTCTTTGCCAGGGGCTCTGCATTATCATCAGCATCTAATGTATATAATAACTAAATACATGTAGAAGTACATGGGTGTAGTACATGGTGTAGTATATAATCTACTTGTCTTTTTTCTTTAGAATCGTGGTAAATCCTAAAGAGCTTCCATATGACATTTTTGCATCTGGGTATACCTTCATGTGTTGTACTGTGTTAGATTATTACTCACACCACCGTCAGCAATTTGATGGACAAAGAAGCAGAAAGGTTCATCTGTAGAAAAAACTTACTTAATCCAGAACCAATGATATTTATTAGCATGACTTGACATTTAACAGTGCTGATTAAGCTAAAGCATTCTTGTTTTTCATAATGAATTATTTGACGTTGCATAAGGAGCTTTTACGCCCTTCGTTCTAAAAATGTTGGAATATGCATGCACAATGTTCATTGCACATAAAGAAAGGAAATCAAAAGAAAGATGTATAAAAGAAATGATAAAAAACTTGAAATCAATAGATGCTCTGATAAATAGGTAACAAAGGTTACATCCCTTAATTTTTGAAAAACAGTATGTACAATGTACATTCAACAAATATGCTGCATACTTTTCCATCTTGCTCAAGTGTATGTATTTATGTTGTTGAAAGTTAGAATATTATGTGGTACAGTTGTGTGTATACATGTAGTTTAATCCATTTTCTAATCTTGAAAACTGTGTGTAGCTGTCTTCAAGTAATCAGACACCCGAAAATATTATATAATATACCTTGCTTATTTTGCAGGTATGTACATGGTACATGTACATGTATATGCTTTACTTTTTATGATTTTGCAAGTTTTTGCATTGCATCTTCAATCCCGACTCTCTCCCCACCAGTTTATGAATTAGGGATTCTGAATGAAATTCGGGCTCTATTTTTTCTATGTCGGTAAAACGTAGCACCCTTTTCAAGGACAGTCTCTGAATTTTAGCTACATGCAACAGCACACAGTACAAAGTGCAGTATTTACTGTCCTACACAGTGGGAAGATGCTATTTTATTAGAAATTACGACTCTTCTCTCTAGAATACATACTGATACCTGTATCTTAAGGACATGGAAAAATCTCTATCATAAAAATACAAGTACACGGTTTCTTCTCTTTATACATACATGTTTATGATTTAAATGCAGAGTAAAAAACGATTACATGAGATCCTTGTGGCAAAAAACCCATCCAAATTTTCTCAACATGATTATCATGATTATTATTCCATCTAAGGTTTTCTCCTTGCCTATTCACATCATAAAAAAGCGACTGCATCCGTATTGGTACTTACGTATAACGTATTGGGAGTAAAGAACCAAGTGAGAACCAAGTTTTCATCCTCTCCTTTCTTCCAATCCTGGACCTGTGCATTGGGCATACAACGTGAAAGCTACAGTACACTCGAAGCATAATGTAAATGGCTCGAAAATTGAGAAATAGTCTAGGTTCATTTCAAAATATAGGACAGTAATGGCAGAAAATGGATGAAAAAAAATAGAAACGCATCAAATTGTAAATTAAAATGTGGAGGCAGCTTATTTACGTGGGTGGCATGACTATCTTTTGTGATTTCATTCCCTTTGATTTTCCTCTATAAATACACAACATTCTATAGCGATTTGGAATTAGGAAACAATTTAGTCGCCATTCTCTTAAGTATATTCCCTAGTCCCTAAACTGTCTGTAATGCACAACAGGTGTAAACTTTAGATAACCATGTTAAGATATACACAAAAGAGGGCATAATTATAAGCCAAGTATTTGGAAAACCTAGAATTTCCACTTTCGGGGAAAACAGATAAAAGTTTTGCCTTTCTATGAAATTGAAAGCTAAGTAACTTGCATCAAATACCGTGGTGTACAGCAGACTATTTTCAGCAAAAGATGTGTACAATGTACTTATGTACATTTGCGAGTGTGCAAATGTATTTTGAATACAATATTACGCGTGTTAAATATAAGATTATGCAAATTTATGCATGAATGATGTAAAATAAATAAGCAGTATTTGGACTTTAGATTTACTTCGCATTCAAGAGTTCTACCGTCAGATATGTATGCATGTATGTAGCTGAATAATCCGCTTGTGAATGAATTATCAATCTGGATACGTTTATTATGGCTCTCCATTATAGTTTACGCTAAATTTCCCAAAATGGGCAAACCTCTTTTTTCGCACTCTTTTGCTTAAAGAGTCTAGACATGGAATTACTCGCTTTGTAAATTCACAGGGAAAAGTGGTCCTCTGTCGAATTTTTCGAGTAAACCGACAGAAGACCACTTTTAAGACCCTAAAAGTTGACCCTTTAGCTTGTCAATTGTTTGAGGACATTTCAAGGACTCCGGGAGTCCTCTCTGTGGTTTTCAGATTTTTCCAGTTACCACATGCAAAGTCTCGTTTTGAGTGTTGAGCGCCTGTTGCTTGGTTCGACAGGCTAAAATACAAAGCGTGGGGAAATAAACAAAAGCACAGCAGACGATTACCCGCGAAGCGCTAACTTGTACTAATATTATTTTAGAATCAATCTGTAAGGCAAAACGACAGATTATCCTTTTGTATAACTAAACTTCCTCTGCGCTCTACATTTGATGCATACGTTTCAGCCTAAAACCACAGGCAAAGGTTTACTTTTTAAAGTTTTTCCTACCGTTGTCCAACTATATGTACTGTTATTTAAAAGTACAAATAAGTAGCCCCATCACATAAAATCGTAAAATATGATTCTGTGATACACCGTTACACGTACGTATAACATACTACGAAGCATTTTCATTGATCGATAGATTTCGCTAAAAATGAGCACGATGTATTTTTTTCCCAATTTTTTGTCATGACAAGTAACTCTAAATTTGGCTGTCTTGCTAATGTAGATCTTTCAACTATCTTCTACCTCCTTCTGGGTCTGAGACGTGGTTCAAATATAAGATAAATAAGATGTACTCGAAATAACTTTTTTTATGATATTTTGCTCTCTGATGATACTGACCATTTGACTTGGTCAGTTACAAAAATGTTGATCCTCAGTCGTCGAACCGAGACTAACAAGAAATTAAAGGATGAAAGAAAGTTTCAAAATCTTTGGTCTATTTGAGATCAAAATCTCATTTCCTGTTATCTCATTTCTCCTTTTTGATATGATTTCTCTTTCACTGTCTCGATCCTTTCGCCGTCTTCTTGTATTACCTTTTTAAACGTTTTGATGGGTGGGAGGATTGGAATTCCTGTTCTGTACTCTATACTTCATACTCTATTCCTCGGGCTGATGCAACTTGCGATTTCAAACACAAACTTTCCCTTTCTACCTTTCGATTTGCTCTCCTCTTTTGTACAGCTTCTTTGATTGGTAATTCGTAATCAGCGGTCATTTGGGGGTACAATTGAGGGTAAATGCTACATAACGAAAGGTAAATTAATGTTCTCCATAATAAAATGTAAATTTTGGCGTGGAGACAGAATTCTATAGGTCTGACGTCGTTGATCTCCCGGCTGTGACCTTTTTGTAAACCAAAAGACAAGTCAAGCGTAACTAGTGAAAAATAC
The DNA here is from genome assembly GCA_034698285.1 of Sminthurinus bimaculatus. Lineage (NCBI taxonomy): Eukaryota > Metazoa > Arthropoda > Collembola > Symphypleona > Katiannidae > Sminthurinus > Sminthurinus bimaculatus. The sequence goes on along the minus strand of JAQIVE010004722.1, from coordinate 10,148 downwards.
AAGCATGCATCTTCACAATCTCTATCTCTTTCTTCCCCTGTATGTGACAATAGAATGGAATGTTATAGAGAGAGAGAGATAATGATGCCGTGTATTAGAATATGTACTGCTGGGAATTTTATTGAAACAGAAAGATCTCCATCGTCATGATCATGATCACCATCATCATTATCATGGCCACCCTCCTCCCACTCCCTTCCAACATGATATATGATAGATTTTAGACTTGAAATGACAGCTGTATACGAAAAATATAGGGCATATAATATATAGAGCTGTAGAGCGTAGACTGTGTCAGTGTCGAGTGTATGCATTATATGTTACACATAGACACTGGAATCTGGTTTTGGGACAGTCACGAGGTGGTGGAGAGGATAGGGCGGGTAGGAGTATCAAAAGCAAATGAAAGAGAGAGGGAAGGAGCAAGAGCAAGAGCAGCAAGAGAAAAAGAAGCCTGTCTGCTGTATAAAGTCGGGGGGAGTTGAGAGAGGACTTTTCATTGTGACGCCGACTTGCAATTGAGACAGAAGAAATAAAAAGGACGACAACGACAAGTGGAAGTCAAGTCACTCTGGTCCGAATTCCAAAACCCCAAGTATAAACCAATACAGAAAAGGAAACAGCAGCACGACAATCTCCCCCCTCTCTCTCTTGTTTAGTTTCACTCTGTCTTTGTGTCTCTTCCCGTGTGCACCTAAATTCGACTCGCCATCCTCCCTGTCTTGTCTTCTGCTTTTACTTGGGCCACTACCACAGCCTGATATTTAAATCCCATTACGGTTACTATTACTATTCACTATTCAACGAGAAGTAAGTCTTGGTGGTTTCCTGTAAATAAAATTGGGCAAAGGAAAACACCGCTTTTGCATTAAGGACGGAAAAATAATTTTACCTTTTTATTCGATTGCCTGACATAGACGAGCGCAAGAAGTAATAAGAGAAAATCCTTTTAATTTCTCCCCTCCATATTTTGTCCATAAAACAACAATTCCTTCAACTCTGCTTCTGTCAACTGACGAAGAATCCGCCAGCTTCAACTCATTCAAGTCTTCAGATTCAGGTTTGTACCAATTCCAAATTTTATTTTATTCCTCATTGTTGCTACAAAAAATAAAGCAGCAGTCATTAGTTTCGATCTTATTAGATTAGAAGTTAGAATGAAGAATATTGCTTCAGTAAAAAATCAAAATTTTGATCATCAAACTGTAGAAAACGAGAGAAGTCATAATATCAATAAAATAAACATTATGATATATGATATAATATTATCAGCTCTGCCAGTTGTGTAAATGTAAGACACGTGGATTGAGTTTAGACAGAGGTATATAAATGCATCCGAGTTGTTGGAGGCAGGGAAAAGGCGGTAGACAAACAAATGTAGGAGTTGAGCGAGTAGGTTTGTATGAATAAATTATCGTAGTTTAATATTGTCATCACAGCTTTTATGAGGACGTTTAGCTGGTATTTCAAGGATCTTTGACTTTCTCCCACATTCTATGTAAGTTGTGTTGCATATACGCACGTCAGTGTGTGGTTTCGGTTGACTAGGGCCAAAAGTCGGGATTATTACGACAGATGATAAGTATTCATTAAAAATTAAATCCGGACAGCCATTTCTCCACTGCATAGGTATTATGAATAGGTACAGGAAATGTGAAGTTAACCACACGGTGCATTAACTGTCGCCTTGTCCGCTTTCATGGAGAAAGAGCATAAAAAGATCATAGCCAAAAAACAAATACTCCAATAAATAAAAGTCCCACATTTTCTTTTAGGTTATGTGCTCAGTACTCATGCTTTGTGTATTTTTGTGCACATCTAACTTATAGATTCAAGCGTTCTATAAGATTCTTGTATGTTTGGCTTCATGTGCTGATTGTGCACTACTTGTCCTTTGTCGGATCCTGTATAGATTGTAGATATGTGTAGTGTTTAATTTTTAGGGGGAAAAGTTGTAAAAACTAAAAAGGCTCCCATCCCATTACTTTATAGCTGTCAGTAGCGTATTTTTCAATAGAATTGAAGGGAAAGTCCTTCATCAATTCTTTCTCTCTCTTTCACTTCTTTTGTACCTATACTTATTTTTCGTTTATGATCATTGGCGGAAAAGGTTGATGTTGATATCAGAATCCAAGTATAGTAAATGTACACGTACGTAGGTTGACGCTTTTTTCCTGCTTTGAGATCATTCTTTATCCCATGTTGTAATTCTTTTTCTTGGAAAACCGCTTCCGCCATTTTATATTTCATGTAGATCGTTTGACACTTGACACCGTTTTTTTAAAACCGTTAAAACTGAACTTGGTGTATAGCTTGGTGAAAGTTTTAGATCATTTTCCTGAGAACAAAAAACAGGCACTTTTTATTATGGCTTTGATATTGGGATTACACACATTTCTTGGACCAAAATGAGTCAAACCATGATGTGTGGAGGCGGTGAGTTTTCATCATAAAGAGAATTATGAAAGGAAGATTATTACGAGCCGTCCGTCATTATTTTACATTTCCGTTTCGACTTTAACATATCAACCATGGTTTTCATTTTGGATTTGGCTTTGACTTTGCTTTTATCGTCCCTTTTGCACCATTTCTCCCCTCCTCTCTTTTATCTTGAAGAGCTGTACACTATGCAACTGATACGACAGGTATACATACGCACATAAAATGATGTTGACTTTCGAAATAGTTTTCCTAAAACCAGTGGTTTAATTGACCTGAAAAATAAAATCACAAAAAAGGGCTTACTACGTTGCATAAGTAATTTTTAGCATTGAACATCGGCAAATTTAGGGGTTGCAAAGGGGAGGGGGTGAATACATACATATACAATGTGCCTGAAGGTATGTACGGCGCATTAATATATTGTACTTCAATCACAATTCTTTTCATCGGCCAAAACGAAGACAGCAGGAAAAATGACGGAAATCTTTCCACCTTATCTTTGCTTTCTTTTTACTCTCAATTTATTCCAAAATGGACCGCCTGGTCTTTTGTCATTATTTTCCTTTCTTTCAAAAAATGTATTCTTCCCCATGTCATTGAATTTTTTAAACTCACTAGAATCGAGCGCTTGATTTTGATTAGTGTCCGTTGTTATTCTAAATCAATTTATATATTCTCCACGGGGATGCTTTCCCCAAATTCAAAATCTACATTTGGTTTTTTGTCGTTCCTGTAACCTGTATAACATCTATTAATGATTGGTCTTCAGTCACCCCATGTAGTTCTATTCGGTTTACATTCTACAGTCTTTACTTGGCCGTCCAAAGAAAATTCCAGCTCCTTCGCATTCTGCTTGTATTGTCATAAGGCGGCGAAGAGATTTACAATGATAGTTAACTGCCTGTGTTTCCTTGATGGTTGCACACAGCAAGTGTGTTATATGTTATAGATGATAGACTGATAATACATAAAAAATGTCCGTAATGTAATGCGTAGTTCATATCAATTCATCGAACTTGCAAGGAAACTCAAGTGTGTTGAGTGTTGAATGATGGAAATTGAGAAGTTTATCAGGAGAAAACTGAGTGGAAGGGTAAGTCAAAGAAGTCAGTGTCAGGGTATAAAAGTCAATGGGAAATTCCCTTGAGCTTGTTGCTCTCCCCCAGTTCAGCAGTTTACTTCAGTTGGATGTGTTGAGTGAAGAGTCCAATCCATAGTCACATTATTACGTGTTGTACAATATCTATCTATATTGAGCGTACACAGAGAAAGGCGAAAGAACAACAAAAGAACTGTGATGAAGTATGGAGAGGATGAATCCCTCAAGTTTTCCCAAATCTCCATAAAGTTTCATGGCACTCACTCACTTGAACCTGAATTCACAATCGGTTAAAATTGAAACACATGAATGAGGAGTCTCTTGTCTTCTGCACACGGAGTCTCCCTGTACGTACCTAATTCTATTCTTTCTTTCCTTAAAATGTGTAGAAATATCGAACATCTAATGGAAATGAATGAAACCACCAGTGGTTCCAGAATTCTATGCTTAATTTCCATTCATTGAAAGGAGAAAATTCTTTACAGTGTTATATCTAGTATTTGTTTACCACAGACAGATAAGTAGAAATAGTATATCTCATAATATTGCAGTCTATCATCATCATAATATGATATGTAACATAGACTTTTGAGCTGACTGACGCACAATGTAGCATAGACGTAATATTTTTCGGAAGTTTGGAATGTGGTATTTTTTATCTATCTTTATTGTTCAAGGTGAATGAGCCGTAACTGAAGGGATATTTTCAAATTTTTGTTGTTCATTATATTGAGCAAAACCATAATGCTGTACACATAACACATAAGCATCTAGATGATAAATATGAAGACATTAAAAACACGCAGGGTGAGGTGAAGGTTATTGATGAGTGGGTGAATAGTAAATGAAGGGATGTAATATTTTTTGCATATTTACTTTACCATGTGGTTTCATTCGTATGCATTTATTTTTTTACTCACTCAGGAGAACAAAGTATCACAAGAAGCAAAATGTCCAAAGTGGTCTGTTCAATGCTGGTTTTAACCTGGGGCGTGGCCCTCCTCTTGGCCGCCACAACTAGCTCGGTGTCCGGAACAGCATCTGGTGTAAATGGAGCAAGATCCTCATATCCTCGCAGCAATAGAGGCTTCAAAAACGCGCAGTTGTCAACTGCCAGGGGCTTTGGAAAAAGAGATCGAGCGGATCCCTCGACTCTTCAAATGCTGCAGCAACAGCCCTTACAGAATTTCGAAGGACTTTTCTCAATCGACAATACTAGAACGTAAGTTTACACTTTTCGGTGAATGCAGTAATCCTTTTGTTGATGTTTTATTGCATTTTTGCACCTTTTTGCCTGTAAAAAGTTCAAATTTATGGAACGGCAGAAATATTTAGACAAATTCCATATATTATGCACTCAACTTTAGATCTAAATACGGGCAATGCTGGACAAATGTTATAAATTCTCTATTCGCGTTGTTCTAGAAGTTATCCAACATCCTGGTTGATTGAAGAGATCCAAACCAATCCTGAAGTTGCCCGACTGATAGTCGAAAAGCTGATTGACATTGACGGAGATGGTGAGGTGACTCAAGAAGACTTCAGGAGATACTTTTGAAAAAACATCGAACTTTCACCAAACCACGACGTAACCACCAACTTTCCCTCAAAATATAATAAACAACAATGAACAAAAAAAACATAGTCAAATAAAGGGACTTAATAATATAATGTATTACTCGACCGTCAGACAGATAACAACAAGCAAGAAATTAATGTTATCTAGAATAAAGATCTAAACAAACGAAACCAAAAATAACAACTATTCTTATTATAAACTGTAAGATTGAAAAAAGTATTAAAGGCATTGTAACAACTTTTTACTGTGAAAAAGAAAAATACTGCATAACTATGTACAATTTGCAATGTACACTATAATGTAATGTGTATGATATAAAACAATATTGTACTAATTCCCATACAATTACTTAAACATGTAGAATTTTTACTACAGATCTGTATTATGAGCATTTTAGATTTCGATTTAGTCTCATTCACCGTTCGCTATTCGTGTTGAAAATCTTGAAAAGGGGTTCAATATAAAAAAATATTTTTTGTGTATGTATGTAAAAATGTTATTCATTATCGCCCCTCATATTTTATTAGCAAATCTTAAATACATTGTTTCATCCCATCGATTCATTCCACATGTGATCACAGTAATGTTTTTTGCATTATATACATCTATTTATGATATGTAAAATCGTAACTACATATTTACAATATCTTTGACATCTCCATAACTGTACATACTAAATATATACTTATAAAAATACAAACACGGCAAAAAACGAATACGTAAACATGTTGCTACTGAATAAAATACTCATCATCATCCTTTCGACGAAGACGACCAAAGATCCTCCGTAGTTTTGCGTCTCTTATTTATATGCCTGTAGATAAATTATTATTGATTAGCGCATCATTACTTTTTGCAAAAGATGTATCAAAAGTATTTTTTGCATGCATTTACTGTCTAAAGTCTAAACAGATTTCCTTCACTGTAATTAACTCCATTTAAAAATAATGCGATAATACACAGACTTACTGTCAGTGTTGTATGTACATTAAAAAATTAGCAAATCGTATACTTAATAGATGATAGATGATATTATTATTTTTGAAATTTATGATAGTAAAAAATGCATTTACATACATATGCATACCTTGTAGGCTTGTTTGTGTGTAGCAGATGTAAGACTATCACCTGTTACATTTACTTTGTAAATATGTAAAAATAATGTATTTATATGCATTTAGGTAGGTACAAAAGAAAAACTGTACCCTTTATCGTAAATTGTGTAAAACATGTGTATTATAGATTGAAGTACTATTATGAATGATAATTAATATGATAAAATAGTTGCGATATTATTTATAAACAAATCTACCTACATTGATTGTAATGTAAAATATGCATAATATAATTTACCAAATCAGCGACCCGAGAACTTAAGAACTAGATTATATTATATTAAATATGAATTATAGAGATTATTCTTCTTCTTGTCAGTGTTTTAAGAAGATACGTGAATATAAAATGTTATACAAGTGGGAAAACTAATTTCCAAAGTAAAATCGATCATACCTTACTACATGCATTATTCAATACAAGTGTTAAAAGTGTGTCGAAATAAAAGACAACGACACACGATTCTTACAAATAAAAATCAAGATTATATTAGCTGGATGTATGCAAATCAAAAAATGATTCTTTGTGTGAAAGGCACGCAAAAATACATATTAATAAACATGAATTGTTTTATTCTATCAGGATTATTTTATTTTGCAAAGCATAGTAAATATATATACGTGTGTGGTAATATCGTTTAACATTGTGCATTGTCCATCGTTTTATGTTGATACAGTTTCTCCTCTGCCCTGCTGCAGGTAAAAGAGGGAAAGTTGTTTCACCTCTGGGTTCTGGATTTGCTTTTACATATGCAACGAACTTCTTAGGGAGCTGGTGTTAAAAGCCACGTGCCACATTTAAACAAAGACCAATAACAGTATGAACAACTTTCTCAAGCCTTGCTTTAAACTGTCAACTTTTTCAATAATTTGTTATTGATGTAGTGTATTTTTTATTTTTACGTCAACTCGAGGAGATTAAACTCAACTTACTCCCAAAAAATCCATTTCATATTATGGATCGTACAGTATCAGTATGTATGTACGCATATGTAAGAGGGTGGCAGATACAAACCCAGCAGGTAAAACTTTGGCAGAGAATAAAAAACGTGTTGCAATTCTCTCCACTCCAATTTTAATGTTGTTTGCCTAGCAGACTCACTGCAACCTTTTTCAGCATGACGAAGATATGAATCTTTTTCTTTTGTACAGTGTACCGTTATTGGTATTTGTGTATTATATATTATGCCATGCTCCTATATATATGAGATGAAAGATTGAGCAATGTTGCAAACACATAAATAATATATGTATGCTTGGAAATTGCGTAAATTTGCTGCACACACAATTTCATGAAAACTTTTCTTTTATATTCCCTGTACACCCATTTCATTGCATTATTACTTGCATGAACTATATAACTAACTGCATGGCGTTTATTGCAAAAAATATTCAGCACATAATCGTAATCATTTCATAAAGTTGACAACGAAGAAGGAAAAGGCAGTTGGAGTCAGAGCTCAGCTCGTCATACTCGCTAACACTGTATGCACATAGTAAAGCTCTATTATTACAAATTACATTTATTTTTATTACATACAATTTGATATTTACTTGATAAAAAAGTATTTATGTTCCTATTGCTTGAACAAGGATTTGTTTGTCCACAACTTGATGACAATTACCTGACAAGCTTTTCAAGAACCCCAGCGGTGTACATACAAATTTCATTGATATCATTTTGGAAAAGTTTTACACGGTATTGGGGAGTTCTGAAATGCTTTTTGGCAGATAAAATTTCTAGTCCTGTCCGCCTCCGTCTAACATTTCTGTATGCGTAATGCACGTACTGTATAGACTATAGACGTGCTTTCACACAATATGCGTAGAGTGAGCAGAGGGCAGCTCTAAGAAAATAGTGAGGTACTGGAAAGTGGAACGGTGTGGAGTGCAATCTCAGGAGACTTGGCATTTGGTTGGGGAAATCCATCCATGGTTGAGATGCAATATCTGGAACCAGTCAAGAATCAAGAATCTGTGTCAATTGTCAATGTTATACATTGGCTTAATTTAATTTCCCGTAACACTTCACGGACAAGTCAACTTATATTCCATGAAGACATTTTGCTTCATTTGCTTAGAGAAGATACATACATACATACATACATATATGAATGTAAATGCATTGGCATTCTCCCTCGGACACTCTCATTAATAACATCCGGTCTGAATTAGCCACAACTTATTGTTTGTCAATCTGAAGGGAATGGGATGAATAAATAACAAGAAAGAGAGAGAATAGCACTTCAGGAATTGAGAAGCCTTTCAAAGATGGCCACAAATAACAGATTGCTGCGTAATTCAGTCGATAAATCGACCACGGTTGGGATAAAAATGGAAATTCAAGGGAAAGAGGAATGGCTAAATAGTTAACACGAGATACAAGTAAATATCTTTGGTACATTTAAAGTGTATTATGAACTATGAAGACCAATAAAATACAGTAAAAGTTTCCCCAGACCAAAACACACCAAACAAAGTCTCAGCGACATTCTTCATAAGCTCATCCACATCGTTGTAAAAGCAATGACACTTTTAGCGGTGGGGGAAGGAAGGCTAGACGCGGAAGGAGTTGGAAGTAAACGCGTGGTGAAAGTTTTGAGCAGGTAAAGTCTTTTGTTTATGTTTCATACTTACTTTTTTTATTACTTATTATTATTATTTTGTAACACTTCCATTATGTATATTGCTTTCAAAAGAAACGCCTCGTTCCATCACTATTAATAACTTGCTGCTAATAATACTGAGAATGGGTCAGTAATACTGACCCATTCCACAGTTAATGGCGATGCTTGTTTACTTATTATATGAAACCAGATTTATCAATTTATCAAAGACTTAAAATTACACACAAGTATACATGCGTATAGAAGCGCTGACTTCCCACAAAGTTAAGTTCTTTGCTCCACACAAACGCTGAAGCTCAAGTGGTTTTTTGTGCAAGCATATTATGAGTATACTAGAAATTTGCCCGTCCAAAAATTGGACGGGAGGTAGACATGCTGTAAAGTATATATTGTTTAATTTGTATTTCCGAAACAACGCCATTTATAAGAATTTATACCTTGTGTATATTGGTATGCGAACTCTTGAAAGAATATTTTACAAACGAAAACCTTTTTGATTTTGCCCATTAATTGGGTCATAAGTTGCCAATGAAATTGCAAAATTCAATATTTTACCCGTTGTTGCCGGAATTTTAATATATTGCCCAAGATTTTGCCAGAATTTTTGAATTTTGTCGATTACATTGTCGAGTTTTATCAATAATGTTAATGTTTTGAAGTGTCACCGCCATAAAATGTCAATGTGACAGAAAATCAATGTGACGGACTGCAAATGTCACAAAATGTCAATATCACCAATTTGCAGAAAAACTTGTAACAAAACGTCTATATGACGAAAGTTTAGAGTGACGAAATGTCAATGTGACAGCGGACCGGCAAAAAATGCGTGACTCAGGTTCGCGCGAAAAGTTGTGACATAACCCAGGTCCAACCGCAATCGCCGTGATATGCCCGATTTTCCGGGTGAGACAGACGTAAAATGCCCCAGGTTCAAACGAAGTGGGCGTTAAATGGCTAAGGTCGGGAAGGAGAAGGGATGAAATGCCCAAAGACCGGCCGGAGTGGGAGTCAAACTGCGCGGGTCCGGCCAGAGTAGGCCTCAAACTGCGTAGGTCTGGCCAAAGTAGGCCCTAAACTCTGTACGTCTGGCCGCAGTAGGCCCTAAACTGCGTAGATCCGGCCGGAGTAGGCCCTTAACCACGTGGGTCCGGCCGGAGTAGGACCTAAACAGCGTTAATCCGGCCGGAGTAGGACCTAAACAGCGTTAATCCGGCCGGAGTAGGCCTCAAACTGCGTTGGTCCGGTCGGAGTAGGCCTCAAACTGCGTAAGTCCGGCCAGAGTAGGTCCT